>JACEII010000050.1:1101898-1250934 GCA_014332785.1 Antheraea mylitta | reverse complement strand
GCTTGTCTTGTCTCCCTATCAAGGATGAATTGAAAAATATTCTAGATATGGAGCGAGTACTGATATCCATGTTTAACTTTCTGATCATTAAAACCTAGGAATTTTAACTTCTGCCGTGAGTGAACAGGTTTATTTACTTCATTCTTGAGACAGTTTAATGTTACTTGCCGGCCTTCTTGACGTATGTAGAGAGGTTTTAAATGTCAGCAGTAAATATAAATAAATCGAAACATTGGAAAAAAATTTAATTAAAAATTACTTTTAAACAGACTACCTCTTTTTGTATGACATTTATTTTATTCTGTGCCACGTTCCGGGTTCAATTAGTATGTGTGTTATGTATATGTGTTATGAATACCTATAGGCGTTACATTTTTTATTTCTTTTGATTCTTATTCTAATCTACTATTAGCCGGAGATCTGATACGTTGGGATTGAAAAACAATTGATTATTAAGCAATAAACCGCCCGTTCACTACATATTTTCCTAAAAACAAAGTGATAACAGAAAATGTTAAATATCGGCTTCAACGTGGCAGATTATAATATAAATACATTTTTATCTCAGCCATTCATGTTATATATAGGTATGGACCATAATATTCTTAACTAATTAAATTATTAATTCATTGGTTATTGGTTAATTAATTGGTTAACAATGAATTTTTCAGAATTCGTGTACATTTACTCATTTAAATTGGTTACTATTGGCCGATAGTGAAAAAACACATTGTAAGGAAACCTGAACTTGAGAAATGTTCTTATAGTAAATACGGGGACAAAATATATACCTACAGATTTCTTGGAGTTTGAATTCCCCAATACGTCATCGGATGGTGCGATGATTATGCCCATACTTTCCTTCGGGAAGAAACCTATAACCCTGCAATAGGTCTCTTATAGGTTGATGTGATGGTTAATAAAGTTGAAAGTGATTCACGAGTTGTGTAATTCATTAGTAACTATATAAATTTCTTCAAATCTAGTGTTCCGGAACGTCAATTCTATTGAACTCAGTTACCATTTCCTTCGCTCATATATTCGGCACTCTTGAGAAAAAGAACAGATTTCTCATTAAATAAACAATTAAATAATCTTCAATATTCCGTTGCATTTCAAAGTAAACGAATCAATCGTCGTCGACACGAACTAATCGAATCAGTGACTTCTCACTAAGCAAACCAACACGTAAATAGAATTCGATTTCTCTAGTCAACCCTTCGTCGAACCTTTAGGGTTGACAGAAGTCGGGAAATGCCAGATTCCAGATTAATAACTGACTTGATTAGTGATATTATAGGGCTAGAGACATGCAATGAAAATGCTAGATCTCGAATACGGGTTATTTTAATTGGCTGTTACTAAGTGCTCTAGAGTTACAAATGTGTAGAAAACATAACTGGGAAACCCCGAATTGTAAATATTATAATTGTAACAAATTAGAAATCATTATTGGTAAATGATGACAAAATATATTAATCAAATTACTAAAAACTGATTAATATTAATTATTTCTTCATTACTTGTTATAAATCATTCGTGGCATTAAAATATGATTTTTTAATTTGATAACATATATGTTACCAAATTATTTCATTGTATTCACAAACAATTAAACACTTTTGTTATCGCAAAAGAAACTTAATTTTACACAACAATAAAATACGCGATTTAATATTCTTCTTTTGTAGTGCTGGTATGCATTAACAAAATAAATTTAATCCGATGTAATTCTGGTCCAAGTATAAAGGATATGTTAATTTAAAAAGCGGACATTTTATTATGGGCTATCTTTTGCCCGTCAATATATATATCCTTCATCGATAAATGAGCTATCTAGCACTAAAATATTTTTTCAAGTCGAACCAGTAGTTCCTTAGATAAGCGCGTTTAAGCATAGAAACTCTTCAGCTTTATAATATTAGTATAGAAGTATAAATAATTATTGTGATAGTTTTTACATTTGTTACAAACCGCTGACTTATTTCTGTTTAACTTTTGAATTATCGTAACGGTGTTACCGTTTGGTAAGTTTAAACTAATTCTGTATAGAATACAAACTCTTGTGATAAGCAACGACCACGTGTCTGACCCGCGCGACATGGTACATCACTATCATAGACATTCATAGTTCGGCATTTCTCGGTAAAGCTGTCTTGTAATCAGCGCCCACGCCCTCCGCCCGTGTTATTTCGCTCTCACTTAGCGTACTCTAACATACTCTTTGTCTAAATGACTTCGGTACTAAGGGTCATAGCGTGAAGCTCTATAGCAGGCAACTATCCTCGATATATCTAAATATATTAAAATCCAGTGTTCTGACGTTTGTCCACGATGAACTCTGAAACTACTGAACCAATCTTCATGAAAGTTAGCATTTATGTATAATTTAGTTCAACTTGAGAGATAGGATAATTTATATATCGAACCATTAACCGATATGTTTTAATTAAATAACTGTCAATGTTGATTATTGTTATTAGTTGTGTCACCCGTCTCGAACAGATGGCGCTTTAAATTAGTTTGTTAACAGAAGTCTGAAGGACTGACTGTTATAGATATCTCACAGATGGCGCTACGTTTTAATTTTGAATTTCTTAAAGTCCAGTTTATTTTGTGGTGCACGTGTTTTATTCAATTAAGCATCTAATAACTGAGCCACAGCAATACGTGGTCGGGTTAGCTAGTAAACTATAAAATTAAAAATAATTATTAAAATCTGATCTAATTTCTAAAACTATTACAGTTTTTAGCCCGTTCAAGCAAACAGAAAATAAACAATCATTTATACTGTTACCATACGAGTAGTAAGCATAATAATGTAATTATGTAGTAATGTTATTTTAAATTGTTACCAATAAAAGACGAGTAAAACAATTAGCTAACGTTCAGTTAATGATAAAACCAAAATATTGACTACCCTATCGTATAAGTGACCAGGGCCGGTCGAACGACATTAAACTTGAACTGTATTACTACTGAAATAAGGCGCGCCCAGTCCCATTGTATTCAGCGAGACAATTTCGCCGTTATCTGCGCACGCGCCGCGTTGAACGTAGAAAGTGTCCCATTGACTATGGTGACAACAATTCTATTATCCTATATAGGACTATTAATTTTATTACTCATTATGATTTTTAAAGTATATATTTTAAAGTAGCTTCTGCTCGCGACTTCTTTTGCGTAGAAGATGAAAATATTTTTAAATGATACGTGTGCGTTAACTCCGATTTTGAAACATTTTGCATTAGTGCCTTTTTGCTATCGGTTTTAGTATATATATATATGGATGCGTTAACATCAGACATACAGGAGGAGACACCTTGGTGTATGCTGTTTGTTGATGATATTGTTTTTATCGGAGAAGATGCTGCAGAGGTCCAGAGCAGGCTGGAAAAATGGAGAGTAAGACTGGAGAATGTTGCTTTGAAAATTAGTAGAACAAAAACTGAACATTTGTTTTGCGATTTCGGTTGTACATCTAGTTTTTCTCCTATAGCCTTAAATGGTGTATCCTTACCAGCCTGCTCTAATTTTCGGTATCTCGGTTCATTTATACAAAACGACGGTGGCATTGATAAGGACATGAGGAATAGTATAAATGTAGGATGGACGAAATGGCGAAATGTGTCTGGGGTAGCTTGTGTTCCACGAATGCCTTTGAAACTTAAGGGTAAGGTTTGTAAAACTATGATAAGACCGGTCATGCTGTATGCATCTGAGTGATGGGCTACGAAAGAAACGGATGAGAGAAAATTACATGTGGCAGAGATGCGAATGTTATGGTGTATGTATGGTGTAATTAGAATGGATAAGATTAAGAATGAGTATATTAGAGGCAGTTTGAAAATAGCACCAGTGACAGAGAAGTTGCGGAGTAATCGGTTAACATGGTATGGGCATGTTATGAGGAGAGATGAAAACCGTGTAACTAGAAAAGTGTTGAGTATGATAGTGGACGGATATACGAGTAGAGGAAGACCGAAAAAGGTATGGATGTACTGTGTGAAAAACGGTATATCTGTAAAAGGTGTGAATACTGAGACGACATCTGACAGGAGAGAATGGAAAAAGAAAACATGTTATGCCGACCCTACTTAAGTGGGATAAGGGTAATGATGATGATATCCTTTCTCGATAAATGAGCTGTCTTACACTGAAAGAATTTTTCAAATCGGGCCTGTAATTCCTGATATGAATGCGATCAAACAAACAAACTCATCAGCTGTATAATATTAGTATAGATAAATATTTATAAAATATATTACTTGTGTGAAGGTTTTTAATCACTTTGATAATAACAATATATACAATAAGGCAACAAAAATATAGAAAATGTCAAATACTAGTTTTTTATTTGTCGTTGTTTTTGCAATGTATTCTATTTGACAGTAACTTGTATGTAGCGTATATCAAAGCTTCAAGGCCGTTTGAAACATTACAATTCTGAATATTAATACTGCTAAGAGAAATAATATGTAATGTCTTGTTAATCTGTTCGATTTTTTTATTGTTTTTTAAATATTTTTATCTCACACCATATTCATCATATTAGTCATATTACTAATACGTACATATCTAGTGTAATTACAGAGTAAGATTATTTATTGTATAACTTAGATTCGTGACACAACAATTTGTGAGTAATATAATATACTTAGATATAAATCTCTGCTCTGTTTAAAATGTATTAAATTGGATCCGATATGGTTTACCAATATTTTTAAATTTCTAACAGTTTGACTATACTATAGATTAGAAATCGTTTCACATAGACTTCTATGTATAGAATTACGTACAGAATCACGGTTTTAAAATCACGATTAATCATTTGCACAGTGTGTAAAATGCATGATAATTTTTGAAACGAAATATCTATCAGTGCATTCTAGCGACCACTGAGTTCTTGTTTTTTTATCATATAGGAGGCATAGGCGGCTCACCTGATGTTAAGTGATTACCGCCGTCCATAGACACCAACAACACCAGAGGAGTTGCAAGTGCATTGCGAGTCTGTGTTTAGAGGGATAGGGCAATGGGGGGAATGTGGAATGTGAAGTGGAAGGGAGAGGACAAATGAGAGGAAGGGGAAGTTGGTCTACTGCACTCTCACTGACCGAACGAAACGCAATAATGCAAGCACTGTTACTTCACGTTGGTTTTCTGTGAGAGGGTAGTACTACCCCGGACGAGGCGACCCATTCATGCTGAAACCAGTTATAGCTTCAACGTGGCTCTACCACCTCTATAATTGTGATAGTTGTCTATACGACACATCCTGTTTTTTAATAGTCACTGTATAATTTGATAACATTTTTGTACAAGAAAACTATATTTACTAACGATTTATCTTACAATTTGAAGCAATAACAAAAAGTAAATGCTAATCAAATTATTACAATTCGAGACACCTATATATTTTCAATGTGAATAAGGGTAATGCTGCTATTTAAGTCTTATTTACATAATAAACCTATACATAGGTAATAAATACCGATAAATAAATTGTAGTTTAATGAACAACATCGTATAATAAAAGTCAAGGACGACCACGATGACGGAAAAGGTGAGAATTGTGTGATTCATCTCACATAGCGCATGCGTTTCGTAATACAATTATATTATATTGCTTCTCGACTGATGTGGACAGGTTGTGCTCACAGCTTTACGTGACGATATGTATGGTTGAGATATGACTACTTTGCTTTTTGTAAAAACCGATTTAACTCATTCTCTTAGTCGTCGTAATATGCATTTCTCAAACCGATAGTAGAATAGGCGAAATATTGTCTTCAGAATGGGTCATTCAAATAATATATCGGTTATAATTAAAGCTTAGAAAAGCCTGTGCAAATGTGTACCTCTCATATATACTTAGTGTTAGGATATTAGGTATATCTAGACAGTGCTATCGTTGCTTTGTCAAGATTCGATTGTGATAGGCATGTATATAGATTTTAATAATAATAATAATAATTTGTATAATATATTTCTGATTTTTTTTTCCTTAAAGGCGTAAATCAGAATTTAATCATTCAACAACAGTCAGCCGTGGTGACAAAGAATTAGATTCACCTGTATTTTATGGTGTTTGTGGTTTTCTAGAAACTCAATAAGTTTTAGGTAATTTGTAAATCCATCGAAATACTGTGAAACTATACCATAGTTCTTGAGGACAAACGATTCCTACATATTTATTCCTCTCTCTCTCTCTCTCTCTCTCTGTCTAATAGTATATTTGTATTTGATAATTACAAATACGTTAGATTTAGATTATATACATATAATGTACAAGTTCTAAGTATTCAAAAGTAAGACAACCTATGCCAAAGTGTTCGAAGACATGAATTGTCCATGTGTCCGTATATTGAAATATAGTTTACATTTTTATATTGATTTAATTGATCATGGCATACACAATAATAGTATTTATTGACGAAGACCAAAATGATAAAAAAGTGAAAGAATGAAAATATTCCTACGATTTAGGGAACTCATGGTCACTATACGTTATGACAATGGGTCCATTTCTCTTGCGCACACGCAGCGCGACGATAGATCGCCCGCGCGCGCCCGCCCGTCACATTGTTACTGGGTTCACGGTGTCACAGTAATTGATCACGTGGTCGGAGTATAGTACTTATCTTAAACTGGGTCTTTTAAATCTAATAAGTACATCGGTATGTGGGCTGTCGAGACGGTTGTACTGTTTTATACACTGAGGTTTCACAAGTCAACTTCGACATAATTTCCAAAGTAGATTTTCCTTTTTGTTATGTCGAGTAAGTTGTATTTCAAGTATTCTTCTTCATTTTGTTTTCGACATTTGGTCTTCTAGATTAAGTATTACTGCCGCTCTCGAGAAAATGATAATATTACAAGTATATTGTGATAATTTCTATGTTAAGATTGTGGCTGCTTTATTAGAACTTTCCAAGGAGTTTTTGTACTCAAAATTCATGCTCCATGGTATTATTTTCCAACTATTTCATTTGTTCACGGTCAATACTACCATCGGTTCGGAAAACCACCCAATCATCGAGAAGAACCGGGACAAAACTCGATCTGGATCGATCTTTTTGACATAATAAATATACTTAGAATACATTTAATAATCGTTTTTAGTGGATACATACAGAAGAGTCAATGCCAGACATCACAATCGTTCACATATTGATCCATTCTATAATTGCTTTTTCACACCAAAATCCGCTTGGCACCACCGCTTAAACTTACAATCCGGCAAATTAGTAGTAAGCTTTAGGACTTTGTTGTAAAACCTATTGATGTATCCTAAACGATCTAATAAATAGGCATATTGAGAGTGAATTCATTTGTTCGTGATGAAGCAGTAATATTGTGACAAGTTCACGAGATGAAAACCAAAACAAATGACGTATAATTGCCTATGTTAGTTTTATACTAATGCATACATGAGTAATTACCCTTTAACAATATGGAAATACCTAATAGCGTAACATTCTATACGGGGGAATAATTTATGAATGGTTCTAAAGAGACAGAGAATATTAGTAATTATTGTTGACAGAATTTAACGGAAAATACATATGTAATAATAAATCTAAAAATTTAAATGTATCCGATAGATGACACAATATTACAACTGGAATTTGATTACACAAACGTTCGACGATAAAATTCATAAGTAGCGAAATGTATGATAAAAGAAAAACACAGTAGCGGACGATAAAATTCGAAATAGGAACCGTGCAAAAAACAAACGCATTGAATAACGTTGTGCAAAACAAAATAGTTATAACTGGTTATCGGTTAAGAAACTGAAATGGTTTAATCTGTCGTGGCGATGACGAAAGCGGGCTCCGAGTTCGGACTAAGGTAGTGTAGTTCGCGACGCGGTGTCGGACAGACGTCTGTGTAGTTATACAACAACGGTTATTTACAAAATAGCCGATCGCTTGTTAACGTTATCCCGTGTTTATTGTTAATCGACTGTGCTGTTCTGATTTGGTAATGGTGTATTGTGTTTATATTGTTTAATACTGAGAGGTTTTCGTTGCGAAACCACCGTGCCGGTGATTATGTTGTATCAAGGTTTTATTTCGTTATATTTTTTTTTATAACATTAGTGTCGCGCATTGCTGATGGTTGTAAAATATCTTCACGTTTTTTCTGCGTCTTGAATTTCTAATAAATACAATATACCGTTATTCCTTTTTTGTATTAAATTTGTAGAACTCCGTCGTAGGTTAAGTTTAACTTGCACGACGATTGATAAATAACAATAAAAACATTTACCCCTCACAATACAACGAAGATACCAAAATGGAGGTAGAAATATTATAACTTATTCCAAAAAATGTTAGCGTGATTTTAATGTGTCATTTCAATTTTTTTTTTTTATAACCTTGTGTTATTTGATTTTATATTTTGTAATATTGATGGTATGTTTCGTTATATAGTTCAGTTATTGTGTGCAAGTCAAGTAAATGTATATATAATACCTTTAAATATATTCTGTGATGCCATATAAACTCTCTAGAAAATTCTATCAAGGGGGACACCATCTTGCTTCAATATTGAAATAATTATGACACATTTGTACAATATTTGTAGTTTTATACCTACTTAACAATATCAGTAATAATCTAGAAGATTGGTTGTCAGGAATAAAATAAATACGATTCATTTAAAATTGACATTTATTATAGCTCTATAAACGTGTTTTGATATGAATAACGGTTTCTCAAGACTTATCTTTCGATGTAGACATTATCTTGTTAGTTTTGTGTTGCTTATCTTTTCCCAGTACATTCGTATAACCTTAAGCTATCTGTTAACACATAACCACGTCTTTACATTGATTATTATGCGTTTTATTAAACAATTACTTCTATCATTACAGTTCTGTTATGTTGTAGATATATTTCAAAGTGGTAGGTAGTCCGATGTAAGTTGCATTTTTTTTTGTTAATTTCATTACCCAGCAGGATGTTAATAATTACGGCAAATTCTATAAAAATAAATGTCCTAAATGTAGGTAGAAGTAGAATAGAAAATGACTACTGCTATACGATTATAGGTCATGCATTATCAATTGAGACAATAGAATCCCAGACGTAATATAGACAATATGTGACATGTTTTCCTCATAAGCGCAATATGAATAATAGAGAAGCTGGAATTTTGCGATATACTTTCTACATTTGTTTTTTTTTTTTTGTAGTGACACTTCCTCGGGACGGTATAAAAGGGAACGGTTCTATTGAATGACATAGATATAACTATGAATCTATATGTAGGTTTTAAGCTGTAAGAGAATGAGATATTCTCAATGTACTCGAAATATATCCAAGGGAGGGAGGGAGAGATATAAACGTTCAAATCTATGTCACATTATTTTCTGTTAGATGTAATGAATATCGCGCACTTTTTAAAATTATTCTGTGCTGTGTATTATTAATAAGATATAAATATTTAACAAAACAATACCGAAAAATAATGTTTACCACCTCCATCGTGTATTTATCTTATTCGATCCAAAATTAATCACAATATTTAAATTCTACAATGTGTGAACTAGACAACTTTTTTCATAGTAAATAGTTAAAATATTGCCAATTCATTATTGTATAAATATTATCTGTTTATTTACGCATATTCAAGGATAGTGACCAACGGTTGAATAATATAAGAATTGATATATTATGAAGTGTTGCATTTAATGCTATGAAGTGGTCAGTTATAGAAAAACTTGCTTCAGCCCACGGTCATGTTCGCGTTAAAGTATGTTTTATTTGATTGAAAGGTACCCTCTATACGTAATTAAGTAGTGTTTCAGATATTGGTAGATTTATGCCAATTTAAGACGAGGCAGGTACCTAACTATGGTCAAAGGCGTTTTTGTGCATTTAATTGGAATAGTTTTTTTTTTTATTTTGTTATTGTAAGCTTTTATATTATGAAGTTCTTGTTCACTTCCAAAGTTATAACTCAATCGTATACCGATTTATAAAAAAGGTAGTCGGTTCTGTGAGACATACGTATTAGAATGTTTTTAACGTAAAGTTCTTGACCCCATTTCCATGTGGGTATTTCTCATTAGAGCCCACATACCGCGCCGCCTGAATGCTGCTTGATCAAATATTTTCAATTTTGGTATCTAGGTTTCGCTTGTGATATCTGAATATGTCTAAATCGTGTTTTTTTGTGCATTCCATATATATAAGTAATAAGGAGTGAGTATATCAGAAGGAGTTTGAAAATAGCACCAGTCAAGAGAAGTGGAGGGTTAATGGGTTAGCATGAGAAAAAATGATAGTCATGCAGCTTTATTTTATATATCATAAGAGGCAAACGAACACGCGGGTCACCTGATGTTAAGTGATCACTACCGTCCATAGACACTAGCTATTCTAGGGGAGTCGCAAGTCCGTTGCGAGCCTGTGTTTGGGGGAATGGGGACAAGGGGAAGGTTACAGGATTTTATTGGGAAAGGGGAGGGAAGAGAAGGAGAAGTGGGCCTCCGGAGCTCTCACTGACCGAACGAAACACAACAATGCAAACACTACTTTACGTCGGTTTTCTGTGAGAAGATGGCACTATCCCGGACGAGCCGACCTGTTCATGCTGAAATTAGTTATAGTTTCAGCGTTACTCTCCCACCTTAAGAAAAGAAAAGATTTAAGTATTAAAGTAGACGGATATAGGAAGATCAAAAAAGGTATGTATAGATTGTGTGAAAGATGATATGTGTATATGTGTATAAAAGGTGTGAATACAGAGATAACATCTGACAGGGAAGAATGAAAAAGGAATACATGTTGTGCGGACCCTACTTACGTGTGATAAGGTTATGAAGATAATTATGCTTAGATAGAACAGTCAGTATTGTAAATAATTTCGATTTTTATGAAGTAACCTGAATTCAATGTCAAATATTTAAATCAATTGTAGTCTGGATTATTTAAATTTTAATAATTTATAAATTAAAATTATTAACATTAGTCTGGAGTTTACATCAATTAGCATCGCATAAATAATTACATACATTTATACAGCTTATTAATCAAATTAATTAATCAGAAATATGGTAGGTTGCAAAGCTCAATACAAGATATTACTTTTACATGTACAGGTCGCTATACTATTCGTCGCTAGTCTAGCGCCAGTGCATTACGTCACGAGCATGTCGAGGTCATCGGTGATGCGAACCCATAAGTTTTTATGTATTAAAAAATTACGTACAAAATCGCTCAACACGGTTATGAAAAGAAACTTTCACTCCAGAAAATGCAACACAATTTATGTAGTAAATTATTTCACTACATTTTATGTTCCTATTTTTGCCAAATACTTTAAAACTTCTTTATAAATAGAAATGAAATTGACATCTTTGACAGAACTATCAGTCGATTTATAGTATCATTTAACAAGGACTGTCCTAATTTTGATGGAGTTGATTGAAGTGCGGATCGTTTTATGTATTACGACACTGCTTATTTCATATAAACAAAGATTAAACACGATAAATACTCTGTATTGATTATTATTTTGTAAGAAAATACAAAATTAATTGGTTAATGTATCTAAAACTAGCGACGCATCCGAGCTCTGAATAAGTACAATGTACAAATGTAATGTAGCAAACATTAAATGAATTAAAACATGTACTTATCCTATCCGTCTTTTGGCGGTTTAACATTGATAGTTTATCAAATTCAATTAAGCCTTGTGACCCACAGAAGTCATTTTGCGTGTAATTTTAGATTTGGTGTCATCTAAGATCCGATTTGCTGTAAAATATAATTTTAAGTTATATTAAATGTCTGACGTGGCTGAATTCAATTTAATAGGATAAATAGATATACTCTATATCCGCCAAAGTAGCTTCATTCATAATATATAATGTGTATAAATGTTTGTGATTTATAACTTACTAGATAGACATTTAAATTGTACAAACGTTAATTTTTTTATGGGCATATTTAAGATATATAATGTCATAGTGTATTATTGACATATGTTATAACCACTCGAAAAAATATTGTTAACTCTTGTATAAAGCAAGTCATTTTTTCTTTATAATAATAAGTATGTATAGCATTGTTTAAAATAACTAAATACACACACACATACATGGATAATAACGTTATCGATTGATATGTAAATAATGAAATAGTCGATCAGAAATCGGATAAAACGAAATGAGTATTATTTATTGCGTCATTTGCATAGTAATAAATCGGACTATTTTATGTTTAGACAATTGTCTTCTATTTGTTACTAACTTTATATAGTCAAAGAGTTTATGGTAGTCAATTTCTTTTCTATTTTTCCAGGTAAAAGAGACTCGATAAAATGAACCGTGCTATCCTCGGGACAGTGAAGTGTTAATTAGTGTTGTGCGCGACTTAATAAAAACCGTTTCATAGTGTTGTTCTATGATGTGAAACAGTTTTGCGACAATGCCGTCAGACAGCGGTTCAGCATGGTCGCCACCAGCGTCCACCAGCGAGAGGAGACTCAGCAACTCATCAGATGGAAGCGCTGGAAGCGGTTACTCAAAAGCTGTAAGTATATTTACTTACTATTCATAAATAACAATATTTAACGTTTCATTACCCAATATAAATTCATTGAGAAGTCTATAGTCGTTTGTCTTCATGCTTAAAAATACTGCATAATAAAAAAGTCGATGCACTCATAAGGACTACCAACAGAAGCAAAAACTCAAAACAATAGAAAACTGCATTCTATTTTTAATTTTTAAATAAATTATAATCTAAATTATTTGAATTTCATAATTTGAAAATTTAAATTATAAACAGTAGTTTAATTTTCACATCTATTGGCACTTCGAGCAATAATTATATAGATTTTAATACACATTTAAACATATGATGGGTCACCCAAGCTCAATACAAAATGTCCATATTATGACGCAAGCCACGCAAACTCCATACCGGTCGGTCACGCTTACTAGGATGTCATGCCACTATATTATAAATTGATCTGCTGCCAAAACTACCCGTCAACACGCCTTACTAGATTTTCATTTCAAAATATCTCGGAATCTGTGAGGTTGGTTTACAATATTTGTCTTGAGATAAGTCAACGGACGTGAATAAAAATGAGGTCATTTTAAGGGTTGAACGAACTAGTAAGTATATCGACATGGAATTATTAACGAATAAATATTTGCTTACGACGATATTTTAAACTGTTAATGGAATCGGTGATAAAGCGCTGAGAGACTACATAATTATTTTTGTTGACCGGAATTAAAATTTCCAAATCGTTCCTGTCTCCGAAACAAACATACAAGGAGATTGGACTGGCAGATTAAATTCTCATTTTTGAATTATCTTTTTAATAAAGTTGACACATGCCGGTAGCTTTGTATGCATTACATACTTTCAAACCGAGGATAACAACTGTAAAAGGACCTACATTAAAATTCGATATTATAATTTATTCCACGTAACGCGTAGTATATCAATAACATCATATCATTTCTAAAAATCTTCTATTGAATTGAAAACTTGATCAAAATTTATTTATATTACAAAGTTAGATTTAGAAAATACGTTTTATAGTCTATCGGTTGATCCGGCCGCGCATTGCTGAGGCTCAGTTATTACATGTAGAATTAAATAAAACACGTGCACCGTAGAATAAACTGAAATCGAAAAAGTTATTCAAAGTTAAAACGTGGCGCCATCTTTGAGATATTCATAACAGTTGATCTTCCAGTTTTCTATCAACAATTTATTTAAAGCGCCATCTGTCCGTGATGAAACTTGCAATTAATAACAATAATCAACATTGACAATCATTTAATGTTTAATTAAATAAAATATTTAAGCAATTAATCTAAATATATATAAGTACATATCTAATTTTCAAAGATTATGTCTAAAACTTACGTACATGAAGTACGTGAGATTTATTTGAAAATATGTGTAGTGCCTACTTCTAAGAGCTAGCCTTATTATTAGTTAGAATAAATAAATAAACGAAAGGGAAAGTGGAGAACTGAATTTCCTGATTATAATTATATTATTACGTATTAGTAATAACTACATTGAAATCTTGCGAAGTAACGTAACGTGTGTATCAACATTTCCATGTATCTAATCGTGGCTGCATAACGAATACTGACAGAGTATATTGCATTCCTACTATATAATCATATAGTTCTAACGTAGAAGGAAATTAAATATATTGAAATGTTTATTTTATTTTACGTACATTTACTGTGACTGTAAATTTTCATACTATACTTATATTCTTGTTATAAGACTGTTTTTTTTAAGTAAAACTTCTTGGGAAAGGGCTTCAAGATTCTAATCCGCAACCTTTTTGTGCGACAATATTATTTGACTGATGCATAAATTATTAGTTCTGATTCTTGGTGTAGGTATTTAGTGCTCCTTGAATTATATTTATTGTATATTCCTTGGATAGCTATTGCTATGGCTATAATCCAGACATAGGATTTGATCCCTCTCACCTATCTTAGCAAGTGCTGTTTTAAAAAAACTGTTTTTGAAATCAATATAAAGTACTTTTTTATTTAACTTTTTACAATAAACCTTCTAAATTATTACTGCCATTGTTGAGTAATATGACAAATATGACAAGTGTGGTGTGATAATTCTAATGTCCTAAAAAAAATGGTGGCTCCTTTGTTAGAATTTTCCAGGAAGTTTTTGTGGCATCTGAATAACCAAATAGCGTAAAATGCCACATATACATTACAAAATACAAAGTCAAATAACACAAGATTATAAATAAAATAGAAGTCACTATATGAGAGACATCCCTACAAAAACTAATTAAACGTACTTAAAATGTCACAGCTTATATAGTAAAATGATCAGAACTTAAAATCTCATAAATTAAAAAGACAGCAACAAAGGTATAAGATTACAATCTCTATGCTAAAACCAATATTGTGATGAGGAACGAAAAAAAAAAAAAAAAAATAAACAAACATTAAAAATGGCGGACCGTTGACGCGTAAAACCTTTCACTTTCTTCACAATTGCAACGCTCTTTAGTTTTTTTTAAATATCACTTGTTTAATAGCGTGACTATGATAGCGTCCCGGCCTTTCGTTATTAATCGGCTTTTCGATTATAATTAAAGGTCACCGTGAGTTCGTAATGTTTTTTATTTAAAATCTTTTCTGGCGAGTTTATGACGGAATCTTGGAATGCCATGTAGTGGATTTTATATTTCGTTCATAGTCTTGTGTTACATGAACGTATATTGTGTAATATTCGCGGTGTTTCACGTAATATAGTTCGGTTATTGTGCATGAGTACAGTGGATGGGAAATAATACCACGGACCATGGATTATGACTTTCCACAAAAACCCTTCGAAAATTGTAACAATAGGGCCATCGTCTTGTTATTTTATTTAAATGATAGCAAGATCCTTATAATACCATTAAATACTCGTCAATAGCAGTAATAATCTATTAGAAAACTGTTTGCCAAAAGTAAAATAAAATCTTTTCTGCCGAATGATTACGATTAATGGACCCTTGCAATGTCCATTAGATTAGGTATGTTTTTTTTCTCGATCTGACTACGCTATTGACCTAGCAAGATCTTAACAGCTTCACCGGACTACTTCTTGATATGTATTAACAGATCTTCCATCTTTATTGTTGGGTTGAAAAGTTGAAATTGAATATTTGCGATGATAAATTAATCCACATTAGGTTAAGTGGTGTTTTTATATCGAATATACAACAATGTAAAATGTTTAAAATAACGATAAATAAAGACAAATAACATAATAAGTACTTATCGTGCCGTCGACAATAAAGATTATTAAATTTGGATAACTTTGGTTTGAATTTCTATGTAAAAAATCCGGTGTGTGCTTGTTCGTCTTTCATTCTCTTTAGGAGTCTAAATGGCTTGATCGATTTTGATAAAAATATTAAAAACGTATGCAGTCTTTTGGATAGTTGGTTCCCATAGATGGCGTTGGTACCGAGTTCCATATATTTAAATTATCCGATGATTCATTTTATTATTCCTAGAGCTGTAGGTTGTAGTCCGGTGAAGCTGTTAAGACCTTGCTAGGTCAATAGCGTCGTCAGTTCGAGAAAAAAAAATCCTAGACCTGTAACAATTTGTTTCACAAAAACTGAAAAGTACAGATTTGTTAGGTTTAAGTACATTTTTATTATACGTATAGATGATGAGAGTGTGGAAACAATACACTATTTCTATCTCGTTAATTCTTTGTTATAAGTATATTGGTGTGAATAGTGCAGCTAATGAAGAATTTAGTAGTGGTAGAACCACGTTGAAGCTGTAACTGGTTTCAACATGAATGGCTCGGTTTGTCCGGGGTAGTACCACCCGACCAACAGAAAACCGACGTGAAGTAACACTGGATCCTTTATTGCGTTTCGTTCGGTCAGTGAGAGCGCCGAAGACCCACCTCCCCTTCCTCTCTCTTCCCCCATCCCTCTAAACACGGGCTGGAAACGTACTTGCAACTACCCTGGTGTTGCTGGTGTCTATAGACGGCGGTGATTACTTCACATTAGGTGAGCCGCCTGTGCGTTTGTCTCCTTTATGATATAAAAAAAATGAAAAATAATAATCACTATAAATTACTAGATGCGCGAATCCGCATTCGAACCACCGACAAACCCTTTCAATTTTTTTAAGCTGACAATAATTTACAGTTACATATTTAAATGCAGAAATTTGCCTTTAAGTTATGATTAAAAATAACGAAATAACTTTTACGAAGTATATTGCAGTGTGTTCGTGGTATTTTTTATTATAAACCAATATGTTTCGCAACAGAACGAGGATAACGCAAACGTAGGTGGTTTGTATTCTGCGAATTTTGTTTTAACATGTAATTTTAACGATTTTTGCATATATAATAACTTATATGTGTATTACTTAATCGGTTACAAAACGTAATAATAAACAGCCTAGAAAATATTCAAATAGTTTTATTATTTTTATACTTATGTTTAGTAATAAAGAACAAATGACAATTGTCACATCCTGTCAGTTTCACAACACTATTATTAAGATGTTTTAGCGTCTCAGTCGCACACAAGAGATTGGTGCCCTGCGCGAGTAGGACACACCGAGTTAAATGTATTTCTTTTCTTTTTCATTACCCAGTCCTTTTCAAAGACTATTATTGACATTTTTCACGTAATAAATTAGTTTCTACTGCTTTATGATTTTTTGATAATGACTAATCTTTAAGATTAACATGTATGACGGATTTGGTTGGGTAATAGTATTTTATTTGTAACGCTTAAGTCACAGCGTCTCTATGAATATACACAGAATGAGAATGTCCATAGTATGTGATTAATTTATTTAGCAGTGTCTAATAAAAGCAGTCACGACACTGTTTCGATATGCGAGGCGTACTGTTACTCGCTAAATTAGTCCGGTTAAGCTATGGAGACTCATCAAGTGTGTAGCGTTGCGCAAATATAAAATCGAGATAACTCAAAGATACATCAATGCTTATTTTAGTTTTGTATATATTTTTTAATATAGTAGGATAATACAGTATAATTCTTTTATTTACTTACTTATGGCGACATAAGGGATGTGAGTATCTAGGTACCTCTCTCCCTTTATATTGCCAATTCCAGATGATTACTGTCCGAAACCAAAAAAATTGAAAAAAAAACTTAAACGGCCCCTTTGTCCTTTCTAGTATTTGTTGAATCATATTAACTCTGTAAAAATAGAGTCACCTATCGGAAAATTCACTGGCGGATCCGGCATTGATTGTGATGACGTCATGAGGTCGACAAGTCCGTAATAATCGAAACAAATACGGTACTTATCCTTTCGCTTCGCTTATTCACAAGGGCATTATAAGAAGTTACAATTTGTACAATATAAATTGAGTCGTGACCTTTTTTTCGAATCATTGGTTCTCGAATTGAGTTATTTATTGTGCTGATTATAGAATTTACTTGTGTTTGAATGTACTAGAAAAAATCGTCACGTTATTTTAAACAAATGGGAATTTATATTCCTTACATTTGATTTCTAAAGGAGCTGTTACCCGCAAGTTCGTTATCGTGGTTTTTTCTTTTCTTTTTTCATGTAAATAATATATTTTATACTAGCGAGCCTAGCGGACGTTTTCCTGTCCTCTACAGCTGAAAAATATGGATGAATTCTATACCTAAACAGACGCGGCAGAGCACTTTGTATTTGTTGTTTGATGTGGGGTCGATTTATATTTTAAAATGTAATTTTATCATCATTACTCCGATCTTCTATTTGTCTATAACGTTTCTCGTAAAATTTAGTTAAGCTATTTCAAAAATTCCGCGAAAAATAAGAAACACTTCAATATAATTTATATTCGGAATTGACAATATTTCGAATTTTCGGAAAGTCCAGAATCTATCATCAGTAAAGAATAAATAAAGAATTTTAGGAAAGTCTTCATTATTTCATTATTTTTGTCTTCATTCAGTTTATGGTTTAATTTAACAAACAAGGTAATTACTGTAATGAAGAAACAGGAGTTGTTTTGATTAATCATGAAACGCAGAAGTTGTGTTGACTAAATAGGACTGTCATGGCAGTGTTCAAACGAAGTCCTGTTTATTTGAGAAATAATACAAAAATTCGATAGACATCTAATAGTTACTGTTATGTGTAGTTTTTCTTCGTGTTTCGCTTTATTTTTATTATCAACATAAAACGGAATGTCATTATACATTTAAACCTTTGTATGAATAGATTAGATAAGAAGATAATTATAACGCATTTACACAGATAATGATGTTAAACAGTGGGTCGGTGATTTTCCGTGTTTTTTTTGGTGTTGTTATTTTCTATCTATTATTGTATTATCAAAGTCATTATTTAAGAAACTTGCAAAACATAATTACGAACTAATTAATAGAACAGACTAAGAAATATTTGTTTTGGTTGTTAGATTATAATCTGGTACTTTATTAATAGTAAAAATGCGAAAATGAGTTTGTTTATCACGCCTTAACAGGTACAGAAAAGGGCTTAGGGTAACTTTTATCCAGAAAAAAATGTACTCTTTCCGAGGGATGATTTATTTATACATACTATACTACATTTACGTTAGCTAAGACACGAGCAAAAGTTACTATATTATGATATGGGTTTTCTTATATAAATATTGATTGTGTTGGAAGTGTTTGAACTGATTTAAAAAATGAGTAAAGTCTAGAATAAAGTGTATAGCCTGAGAATATGCGTTCGGCTCGGCGTGGCATTCAGCGGGACGTGAAGCAGCCAAGAGCGCCGCTCGCCCGCAACTTTGGACACCTACTTGTTAATGTATCCGTTTGAAACAAACGCTGCACGCTCCGCCCCGTTCGACTCTCAATTTAAGCTGGCACTCAGGCCATACACTAAGACTTGTAAGAAAAACTTTTTAATCAATTTCAAGTGGTCATAAATTCCTATCTAGAGTTTCAGAGTTTTTAGGGCACTATGACAAAGTGATTAAATACATTATGTATGGTGCATATATGCAGCGCCTATCATAGTGAGATATATAATCCACCACCAGACGGCCTTTGCTACTAGCTTAGCTGCTTCCAAAATACGACACAAAGAGTTACTGTGGCTTGTTTATCACCATGCACATTGTGGGAACAACCCAGATGATACTTATCTCGCCCCTTTAGTACTGTATATACATCATGTGATCCTGTACGGCGACTCGCCTAAATGTTGCCACTATAGCTGGTATTGGTTTTCTACCATCTTGTACCATTTGATTTGAATCAATAACCAGGAAATTTTAGAACACAACATATATGTAGTCTTGTAAGAAATTTAGGTAACCAATGTGGGTATTTGAGGCTGGTTAAAGTTTTATTCCGTAGATTAGTATAGTCAAGAAAGTGTACACAAGTCTATTAGATCGAATTTACTGATATATATAATTTGTATCTAGATGAGATAACCAAGTATAGGATTGGAGTAGTGTTGGAGCAGATGCCGTTTACGCGCTGTGATTCACTTGTTACGCCCGCGGCTCTAATAGGGCTGTCACATAATTAAAAATTATTTCAATATTCTAGAACAGTTATCGACAAAATTTTCATCCCAAAGAGCCAAATATAAACAACACAAAACTGAAATTTATCTAAAGAGCCTTTTTTTAACTTGAGCTTCGCTTTACTACAGACATTTTTATTCAAGTAACTGGGATTGAAAGTACACTCTAGAGATTGCCTTTGCTCGATATGTCTTATTCGCTAGCGACTAGCCGTGCTATTGTTGCTTTATAAAAATGTGTCTCTCTTCTGTACGTTTATGTTTCAAAAAGCATACTTATCTATTCCGAGGCAAGTTAATAGATGATATTTTGTGTTTACACTAGATACTCTGACGAAACAAATACGAACAGCGGTATACCAGCCATTGTTCTAGACCATTCACAGTTTTTATATTGTATTTAACATATGGATATTACACGTATACATTAAACAACTTTTAACTCGACGATTTTATAAAAAAAAGTACGGAAGATAAAAATTTTCATTAAAAATTTTCAGTGTATCTAAGTAAAATTATTTTGACATCTTTTTTGTTGAGTAGATCCTGTTAGTTTAAGGACTATTTGAAACTGGAATTATAACGCACGTTATTATAGATTCAATCTGGGTTCAATTGAGGTAAAAAAAGTTATTCTATATATCTCAAATTGGAACAAACTACACGCATGTGCAAAATTCTATAAAATTTGGTTAAGTAGTTTCGAAGTGCATTGGAGACCAATATGAATATTGATATAGGTTTTATTTCCTTATTTCAAGCTGTTCAAAGAGTGCACGTCACATTATAGATTTCTTGGCGACTTCAATTAGTTTTATCATTATAAATTATCTATAATATACCTATATTTATACAATTCAAAAGTATATATAGCACTCGAGAATAATGTGCCTTTATAATAGTGAAAGAATTTTTTTAAATCGTATCAGTAGGTGATCACCCCGAACATCCAAACTCACAAACCTGTTTATAATATTTTAGTATATATAGTCTAAAGGATTTATTGTTGACAACCCTAAGCAGAACGCGGAGGCATCTGTTATTTCTGTGCACCTGCGCGGGCGCCGCTGACATTTCCAACTGACCTTCGAAATCATTTTATGTTTTGATTTTATGTGCTAAATGTCAGTTATGTCTTCCCACTGTGTCGTCTATCAATTCTGTACTTGTCAAATGATATTAAATACTTCGCACGTTACCTTTTAATATGTATGTGAGAATGTTACTTTATTATAAAATAGGAATAATTTTTTTTTAACCCTTCTAATTTTAATAAGCACAGTTTTTTTACGTGGGGAAATCCTTTATGTATACACCACCCTCCCGGGTGAGAGGATGGGTTATCTCCGACTCGCACGGACTAAAACCCCACGGTGTACGTCTTCCGCTATGGTTGGGGCGGCACAAAATCTCTATAGATTTCATCGTGCCGCCCCAGCGGTTGGTCCAGCAGCAAAAGCGCTGCCGCCGAGGCCCGTATTGTTAGGAGACAGCCGTGTACACACCGGCCGTCTGCTCCGTCCGCTGGACCTGTGCAATGGGAAGATGGGCCTCCCGACCCATCTTACCTGGTCCGGTTACCGTGGAAGGCGGCGGTCAAACTGCCGCCTTCTCCTGCCTGTCTTTTGTTTGTGGAGACGGCCACTGTGAGGGTCTTGCTCACGGATCCTCTCCGCCTCTTCCTTCTCCGAGATGACCTCCTCGCAGAAGGAGGCCATCATATTCCATGCATCCTCGCTGCCAAGCATAGCTTTTAGGACGCTTGGCAACGAGAGATCACCACCTATAGCCGCAGCCAAAGTGCGGTGCCGCTCCTCCCATGCAGCAAACTCGGAAAGAGTGTGCTGCGCGGTGTCCAGTTAAACGCCGCACTAATGGCATACGGCGGTCGGCTCCCTGCATGCTATCCGGTGCAGGTACCGACCGAAGCACCCGTGCCCGGTCAGCACCTGCACCAGACAGAACGTCAGGGAGCCCCATCCACGATTACACCAATCCGGCAGGACCGGGCAAACGGCGTCGATCGTGTATCGAGCGTAACGCGAACATAACTCATATCAACACTCCACAACACTCGGCGACAGCTGACGATCATTTATACCTGAAAGGCAAAGTTAAGATCGACATGCCAAGTTAATTTGTCAGCATGTGCTTTTGCTCCGATAGTTACTTGAAAACAATAACTGTTTAAATTAATGAATTAAAAAAAAAAGATCAAAAATCTATAATATTTTCTAGGTTATACATCATTACGCTTTTTGTAGGGGCTAGCAGTAACGATCAGGTTTAACACATATAAAGACGGATCCAAAATTTGATGCGTCAAAACAAGTTATTATGACCTGTTTTACATCATTTTTATTGTAGGTAACTTGAAACCGGTCTAAAGGTTGTTAAGTAATAGTAACGCAAGTAAAACTAAAATACAGTCCTTAATTAAACAAAATAAAATAGGAGGCTTCCATATTTTATTTATTTATTAGATGTTTTGACTGTGATACACATCAAATATTTCTAAGGAATATTTTTACTATTGAAAATGATACTAAAAAAATTAAAATTTTTAAGAACAAAGTCGCAGGCTTAAGATAACTAAAAACCGTATTTGGTAACTACAAAGTAACGATAATGTTAAAACCATAAACCAGGTTTACTGTTTAACCTTTTTAAGAGCCGTTTTTGTTTCGTCGTTTTTTTGACGAGCCGAGTTCGCTCAATCCGCTTTTTTCGTTTCCGGCACACTTTTGACTTCGAAATTTTAAATTCTGTCTGAAGATTTGCAATAGGTACTCTAACTCGGATAAAAGAATTTGAATTAATTATACTACATCAATTAATCTGCATTATATATGTTTTTGCTAATTCCCATCGTTATTTTAGAAATACAGGAATCAATAAATCACTGTGAAAAAATCAGTAAAGAATAATTATGCATAATTATTGTATAAATAACATTATACATATCACAGTAAATTATAGCATCAACATAATGGTTCTTTCTTCATCGAATTTTCAATGTATCTTAGATACTTAAAGTAAATTGAACCACTGTGTCCATTGTTTTTTTTCACTTTTTTTTCGAGGATTTGTTCAAAGAGAACACGCCATCCTCATCCATACAGCAAGCAATAAGCTAACAAATATCTTACAAAAGCATAACAAAAAGCAAATAAAAAAGCAGAACTTTACAGTAAATTCCTTGCCCTTATACCGACTTCCATCATGTTTTAAATTAATTAGGTTTCTCTTTTTTCTTTAGGTATGGCCTCTGCCTATGTAGGCGATTTCGCCAAAGTCAAGTGTGACAAATACACGTTTTAAACTGAATCCAAAAAATTCAGTGTAACATTGTAGAATAATCTAAAATAGCAACATAGGCAAATCACCAAAAGGGAATAGGTATTGTGTTGTGAGTGTCACAGATATTCCATTGCCAGATAGATCCGTTTCCAGCATCCTTATTCATTTTTTAAAGCGGATGACTTAGTTGGTAGTGTTCTTGGGCATAACGTTGATGTAAATGAGATCGAATCCTTGTAACATAGTCAGAGCTTCCAGTAAAGGAATACGTCGTGATGACACTATAGTATGGTTGTTTTTCTTAATCCGTCTGGGTAGCTACCAGCCTCAAGTTGTAAATCTGTCGCCAAGCACCTTTTGAAAGCCAGTTCTCTCTAGGTCTAGTATGTTTACCATCTCACCACGTGATGTATAGCGGCAGATGAGATTGTAGTGAAATACCAAAATTTTTAAAGCATAAAAAATCCTGTTCCTATTATCTCACAACATTTTTTTTCTTTTATATCATAGGAGACAAACGGGCAGGTTGGTCACCTGATGTTAAGTGACAACCACCGTTCATACGCACTAGCAACACCATGGGAGTCGCAAGTGCGTTGCCATTCTGTGTTTCGGGAAGGGGGGAGAGGGAGGGAGGAGTATGTGTTGGAGGCAGAGAGAGGAGGTAGGTCTCAGGCGCTCTCACTGACCGAACGAAACGCAACAATCCAAGCACTGTTACTTCACGTCGGTGTTCTGTGAGAGGGTGGTACTACCCCGGACGAACCGACCCATTTATTCTGAAACCAGTAATAGCTTCAGCGTGGCTCTACCACCTTGAAAATTATTTTAAGTTATTGTAAACGCCACCTAAAAATCTCAGTTTAAGCTTGACTCGAGTTTTATTAACATAGTACTTAAACACAGAGCTGTGTATAAAAAATTAAAGTACACGATGTTGAAAAAATATCATGGTATCATAGAGAAATTATAAGAGTCAAAACAATCATTAACCGGCGCACGGCATGCTGATTTTCGCACACGAATCCGCTATTAAAATGCAATAAGTGTCGCCCGATACACGTGTAACTGCTTAAATAGGTACAGTCGGTGTCAAAATGTATTACGTTTTTTTTTTTATTTATGACGTGAAACATCTATAGGCGAGGGTAGACCTGATTCTTGGCGTGGCGAGTGTGTGAGTCGTGGCGACGCGATACCATGCGCAACCGACTGTGCGCAATCTCTCTTGCCGCACTGATCTCGCATACCTAAAATATAATTTGAGAATTCGAGACTTTTGAAATTCGTTTGATTCAAACAATTTTGATGTTTCACACCCGCCAGACGTATCGTGATGGCTCATTTTTTTTTTTCTATTAACAGCGGCTCGCGATTTCGTCTGTGACCATACATTATATTCTTGTAACTCCCGTCCCGTCTAATCCTTTATGCAATCAATACACGTACGATTACTCACATAAGAAGATGTTTCCAATGTGACACTCCATTTTGTCCAAATTATTAATTTAAAAATATTCGTATTTTTAATATATAAATTGCGTCAACAAAAAAGTTATAATCGACATCCATAAACTCGCCAAGGTTAGTGAAACTTGCTTCTTTTTTACGGGTAAATTGATTTCTATAAACGTGATTTCTACGTTTGTGAGATTAAAATATAATAAAATGCTATTAAAATTAGCGTCGCATTGTACCGTAATGAATGTTAATATCGACATGCAATGTCTAATATATATTTATTGAGTCTTAACATTTGATCAATATCTGATGTTGGGTAAACACTTATCCGTGCTTTTAGGATTGAATTTCGTATTCACCTTTTAAAAAACATAGATGATAGCTTAGCGACAGATATTCAACTTAACTAAGTAGGGTACATTTGGAGATTTCTTTTGTCTCACATTGCTGTAATATTTCACGATTTTTTCTTTCACTAAAACTTCAGATTCATATTAGGACTCAAATCTGCAACACGGTGTTCAAACATGTTATCACTAAGTTATTATCTCCTGCAACATTTTTTTTTTTTCATAAAGATGTAAACGTACAGGACTGTTACATTTTCATTCTTATTGTGTATATAGACTGTGCAAGTGGTGTAGTGCAAATACCTATAGTACTGATATATTTTTAAAGGGAATGCATTTATTCTTAATTTACCGTTTTCGTTAAAAAAATAATAATAGAGTCAAAGTTTATTGAACAGTAACTGGATTGAGTTGCTATAAATTATAATGAAATATATAAATAAAAGATTACAAATATATTAAATAGTTTTCTTGTCGACTGTACACCACCGCGTGTTATTCGGTTTCTTTTCGGCAAACTTGTCGGAAGGAAAGTGGCGGTCATTGTTCGAGTTACCTTCCGCATTACGTCACTTGAAACCGAAATGGTAGGCACCTATCGTATGACATAGGTTTTAAAATTACCTTACAATATCGCGTACTTCATTATTACACTTTACATTCTTTTTTTTACACTCACAAATAACACGGGAAGTGTTATAACTCTGGCTGATGTAATGTAGGGTGACTGATGATATCAACATTTGGTCGTGATGTAATGTCTTTTTTATTAACGTGGGGATATCCTTTATGGATAACCACTCTCCTGGGGGAGAGATTGAGTTATATCTGTCCAACTCGCACGGACTTCAAATATCACAGTGTACCATCCGCCGCATAGTAGGGCCGACCAGGGATCAGTCCAGCTATCAGTTGAGAACCATCCCTTCGGCAGCCTGTTGAAAGATGGCCGTCAGGCTCCGTCCTAATAGGGAGGCAAGATGTGTAACATACAGCCAGAAGATATGAAATAGGAACAGTAAGCGCAGGTATGCATTTGAGTATTTGAAATTAACAAATTATGACCGACCAAAGTATTCTATCACCAACATATATGGCTATAAGTTTGCGGTAAGCAGTAGTATATTGCGAAGTATGTGGTTTTAAAATCGAATTGAACTCAAATATTGAACACATACGACCGTTCGAAATCGATTTCAGAGTAACGAGCATTCGGAACCGGTATTTCAGGAAGTAACAATAAGGCACAATGGTACCGCACTTGACCTCAAATCGGGACCAGTTTTGACAACTATCGCCTGGTCTCGATCCGTGACACTGTGTTAATAGAACGATACTATACTGTAACAAGGGATATATTTAAAGACTAGCTGTGCACGCGACTTCGTCTTTGTGGAACCTGATCTACAAAACTAAATTTAAAAAACTAAAATTAACATAACTCTGGATAGACCGAATCGATTTTAATGAAACAAGGACTAAATGTTACTTACTCAAAGATATGCTTTATGATTTTCTTCGACGCAGTATTTTAGCAGCGATACGTGTTCAAATAAGCAGACAAACAAACATACATTACTAAAAATGATTGAAATGTATTTTATTATTTTACATATTACTTATACATTATATATACTTAAGGTGTCCGGTGAAGCTGTTAAAACCTTGCTGGGTCAATAGCGTAGTCATTTCGAAAAAAAAAAACTTAATATAATTAAAGTAATTATGTCGAAAAAAAATTAATATATTCATAACTGTAAGCATTGATGTAAATTTTTGTTACGCTAAAAATCCGCAATAAATTAATGCAGAATATTGAACGAGAAAGCGAATAAAAAAGTTTTCTAAAATTAATTATTACACATTGATTTCTAAATTATCAAATATTTAAATTCAAGAATGAGTGAAAATGGGCTAAAAGTCGAAGCAGTCATGAGAACTGCCCACAGAGGTGAAAACTCAAAACAATTGTTGTAGGTGGTAGAGCCCCGCTGAAGCTATTTTTGGTTTCAGCATGAATGGGTCGGCTCCTCCGGGGTAGTACCACCCCTCTCACAGATAACCGACGTGAAATAACAGTGCTTGCATTGTTGTGTTTCGTTCGGTCAGTGAGAGAGCCGGAGACCCACGTCCCTTCCTCTTTCCTTCTTTCCCTTTCCTTCCCCTCCCCCTTCTCCCATATACAGGCTGGCAACGCACTTGCGACGTCCCTGATGTCGCTAGTGTCTATGGACGGTGGTGATCACTTAACATCACGTGACCCACCAGTTCGTTTGCCTCCTTTGATATAATAAACAGTAGTATTTTAACTGTATTCTTTTAATTTTCAAATTGATTATAGCGTGAATTATTTAAATTTCATAATTTGTAAATTAAAATTACTATCATTAGCCTCCCTTTTACATCTATTGGCACTTCGAATAATAATTATATACTTTTTTATACAGTTTCATTCATCATACATATGATGGGCTGCACAAACTCAATCTATACTTCTATACTAATATTATAAAGATGTAAAGTTTGTGAGTTTGTGACGTTGTGATGTTGTGTCGTTGTAGGGGGTAATCTCATAAACTACTGGTCCGATTTGAATAATTCTTTCAATGTTATATAGCTTATTTATCGAGAATGGTTATAGGCTAATTTTACGCTAAGTTCAATAGGAGCGGAGCACAGATAATAAAGTTTCAAAATTGGGATATTTTTTCTTTTTGAGAATTGCTGCGTGTTAGTGTTGGTGTTAGTGTATCTATTCCACGCGAACGAAGTAGTACACATAAATATTAGATGTACACAGGCTCTTATACTACGCGTCGCTACTCTAACGCAACCCGTGCAAATGCAATATGGTCAGTAATACTTACTAGCATGCCATGACGGGAAATTATAAATTCCAACTCCAACTCCTGCCAACAAAGCATTTGACAGCCCTAGTAGGTATTCTCGCAAGTGGGACGCGTCATAGCCTAGTTACATTGTTTACAGAACGCATGCGCGGCTCTTGAATTGCCTTGTGTAAAAAACTCTTTAAATTACACTTTTCTTTGAGGTTGACTATGCTGGACTTTTATGGGACAGTTTTGTTACGATAAACTTTCTAAAGAGGTTACTAGTGCACGTTTATAATTAAAGGAGTTATTCTAAGCCGTTTAACCCCTCGGCTGCTTTTTTAAGAAACGTATCTCAAAATGGCGGACCATGTCTTTAAATTTTGAGCCAATTTGTCATTTGACCAATGAGTCATAAGGTCTAATTATAAGGTTTTTTTATGGAATCTAAACCATTATGATTGTCGACACTCCATGATTCAACAAATTGTAATCCTCTATTGAAAAAAAGTGTAAAGAAGCCAAGAGTATGGTGATAGGTTTGGCTGAGTGCCTTAAGCGCTCGTCTTAGTAGTCCGGTGAAGCTGTAAAGACCTTACCAGGTCAATAGTGTAGTCAGTTCGAGGAAAAAATGGTGATAGGTCATTTTTGTATTGATCGAATTTCAACTAGTCGACACAGTGTGAAGAATCCGACGTAGTGGGTTACTTATGGATATCGCATTTTAGTGTCTAGCAGTGTATACGAATGTAGTCAGTGTCTACAACCACAAAGAAGTTATGATTGAATCATAATCAGTCATCGTTGTTTTTAAATATGGAATCACACTAAGTATGATTCTTTCTCAATTAGAATTAAATAATAAAGTAAATTTTCAAAAAAAAAGGAATTAACCGACTTCAATATTAATCAAAAACCCATAAGGCACTAAAAAGCGGAAAATAAATAGTTTATCAAATTAACCAAATTAAATAAAACATATGAGTATGTGTGCTACCTAGAGATGCATTAGAAGTCGGTGCCAACCGAAAATCATATCATCTACATAGGTACAAAGGGAACCATACGAGAAGCACCAGCTTTCAAATAAAAAAAAGAATTAACAAAATCGGTTCACCCAGTCCAAAGTTATGAGGTAACAAACATAAAAAACACGATGAATTGAGAATCTCCTCCTTTTTTTTAAGTCGGTTAAAAGCAGTTATTGAGCTTGTTCTATAATTTTCGAATTGAGCTCCAATGAGATCCATGCTGTATCACTAATCCCTAATAATTTCCTTTGAAAACATAAAAGAAAAACTTAAAAAAAAAATGTGGAATTATTAATTTATCAAAATAAAAAATATTAATTGCTAATTCTCTATTTTACAGCGTATTTATAAATCATATCAAACATAGTAAACACCTAACAACAACATTTATGTCAGAATGCATAAAGCCGTTCAAGCTTCAGTGTTTCAAACAAATACATACACTCGAAAAACTGCAGTGAGATAGTAAAATACATTGCACAGATTTATTTTTACAAACAATCACCGTACTTAGATTATATTTCCTCATTCGTCAGACAAGTTAAATGTCTAAGTATCGAATTAAATAACAGATGCGAGATAAAAATAACGAGGTATTTATTTACAATTGTCGATTTGTATCTGTGCACCTCGTGGCATTGACGATAACCTTCGTAGTACTGTTCCCACACGTTTCCTAATTATGTCTCTGTGTTAAATAATTTTGTATCTGTTTTCAAAGAGGGGCCGCTCAAGTATTATGTAAGTCTCGAAAGCTTAAAAAGATACTAACATTATCCTTCCGATTTACATGTTGTGTTTTTAAATCATGCAATTTTAATTTTATGATTCAAAAATAAATACATGTATAGCTTAGCATAGTTTAGCTAGGTCAGATCGGGTTTTTTCCGATAACAGCCCAAGCCGATGTGTGCCGTGCACCCTTGAGCATGTTACCTAAACAAAATCGGCTGAGTGCCTTAAGCGCTCGCCTTAGTAGTCCGGTGAAGCTGTTAAGGCCTAGTAAGGCCAGTAGCGTAGTCAGTTCGGGGAAAAAAAATAATAACATTCCAAATTACAGTATTAGTTAAATGTGTAATAGTAATCTCATCAAGAATTTCTTACTTGGAAGGTACAAATAATTTTTTTCCATGTTTGTTAGTCTCACATAGATATTCGGAATTAGTAATATAATGACATAAGAGAGATGAGAGAGAGAGAAAGAGGTGGTCAAAAATTTGATACGAGTCAATTCGCTTTCCCTTGACGCGTTGTATGAACATTATAAGGTTACAGAAATTTGATAGTCAAAATTTAAATGCAAGTCAGAGAGTCGTGGTGATTTCAAAGTCCGTTAAATGCCTCGAGATTAATGATCACATGCTTTAAAAATTATCAAACGATTTGATAGCAGACTTCTCCATGAAGTCCAAAAGATCAAAAGGACAAGTACGAAGATTGTTACAAAGCATTATTTACCCTAGTCTCTCCGTACTATATCTAAGGCATTGTTGAAGTAGGTGTACTTATGTCACTGCATCATATGAAGCGAAATCTTATATTTATTCGTACAGGCATTTCGGTCATGGTATTTGTAGCACTGGATGAAGGTTGACTGCCGATAAACAGTTCGTCGCAGTTGTTATATAAAAAAATCAACATCAAAGAGAAACTTAATTGAAATACAGAAGCGACATTTATCAAGGATGTTGTTGAAAGCATAAAAAACGTAAAATCAATTATCAGAACGAATTACAAGGTATTGTGCATTAATTTGTTCGCGTATTTTGAAAAAAAAAAATACATTGCAAATTCGCAACGACTGCACATTAAACCGCATGAATTTTTAATTTATAAGGCAAAGCATATATATTATGTTACTTTTAAATAGCACTTTATAACTAATAGTCGTCTCAGTGAAGTAACATCGACCCAATGGTGTAATCTATATATCTATACAAATATTATAAAGAGATAAAGTTTGTGACGTTGTGATGTTGTGACGTTGTAGGGGGTAATCTCAGGAACTACTGGTCCGATTTAAAAAATTCTTTCAGTGTTATATAGTTCATTTATCGAAGTAGGCTATAGGCTATATATCATTACGCTAAGACCAATAGGAGCACAGATGAATAATGTTTCAAAATCGGGATGTTTTTTCCTTTTGAGAACGCGAACGAAGTCGCGGGCAGAGGATAGTACATTATAATTTTACATTTCAATATTATTGAGGTCTTTAAAAAAAATAATGTATATTAAACATTAGATAGATGAAGAATAATATTATTTTTAGAGAATAATATTATTAGAGAGATAAAAAGAATATTAGATAAATATGGCGAATAGAGAATTATAAATTAAAGCCTAAAAAACTGTTTCTAAAATTTTTAAATTATAACACTAAATCTACTTAATACCTACTAAACAAAATGCAGAAAATTGTTTTATAAACACAAGAGGTATATGTAGTTAACTGTTTTGTCTCTCATTATGTAATGTCTAGATAATTGTTATGTTCATTGTCTTTTAATCAATCAGCTTCACATCTTCAAAGATATGCAAAATTAGAACGACGAATTTGTTAGTTTTAATCTGAATAAAAAACCAACTACATTTGCCAAAGTATGTACCTAAGTCTGCAACAGCCTTATGAATAGCAGCTGCATCAACGGAAACGTTTAATTTAACCAATTGACATCGTCGGGCGCTATCAAAGGGCCCGCGGACTCCTCGGTTCTACCTTTCTTGTGCCCCTTAAAATGAGGCACGCGAGGAAATGATCCACTGTTCTTATCACTATAACATTGTTAATGTTTCCAGTGGTTTCTTTTATTACTTGTTGCAAATATATCAAATGAAAGACGGTGCGATATACCGATGGATGAATCACGATGCGTGGTTTTTCAGTATAGTGGTTGAAATCAATAATCAATCAATAAATAGTCAAGAAATGTAAGTTAACATCGAATAATTTGTTGTAATTGTTTATTGTAACAGTTTAATAAAAAAAAAAACTGATAATTTTTTTTTTTTTTTTGTCAATCTAATGTTAAACGATCACCACCGTCCATAGACACCAACAACACCAGAGGAGTCGAAAGTGCGTTACCAGCCTGTGTTGGGTGGGAAGGGGAAGAGAGGGAAGGAGGTGGGCCTCCGGCGCTCTCACTGACCGAACGAAACGCAATAATGCAAGCACTGTTACTTCACGTCGGTTTTCTGTAAGATAGTTACTACCTCGAGCGAGCCGACTCATTCATGCTGAAACCAGTTATAGCATCAGCGTGGCTCTACCACCTACAAAATATGTACAATATGTGTTTACTTCTTGGTATTTGATTTGGCACGTCGGCAAAACGAGCAAGACGTTCCACAAAGATCGGCTCACTTCGATTTTGTGTAGTGTTCTCTCTATCGCACAGCGCAATTACTGTGATAGACAAGGATAACGCAATGAAAAATAGACCTAGCCGACTATCTCAGCCTACTCCACGACGTATCAAATCAAAAACTGGGTACTATATTTAAGTGTGCTACCATTTTTGAACACAACATTCATGGAATGCAAACTTATAAAACAATAATTAAAAACAGAACAATTTACATTATGTAGGTATCAAGATAACATGCCCAATATCTATTATCTGGACCTAGGTCACATTCACTTGTTTCTCACTTGCATTGATCTAGATTTCTCGCATACACTAAATACGTTTAATGACATTGTAAAGCCCTGTCGGTACTTGAAATATTTATATACTAGTTGCTACCAGTAGCTTCGTTCCTCTGACAATAATTTTATTGTTTTGTTGTAAAACATGGCAATACAAAAAATTTGGAAAAAATTGTCACCGGAGGGGATTAAAATTCCTGATATCAAGCTGAATCAAGCGGATGACATTATCAGTTAAATTATCACTGAATAATAGCAATTGATTACTTATTATATTGACGTAAACGTAATCATTTCTAACAGTGTAAATTATAATCAGTGATACAACTGCAAAAAAAAAGTCAATTACATTCTACAGAGAGTGCTAGATATGTATAAAAGAATTAACAGCCATCAACAATTTTGTCTGTTTGCGTTTTTTGTAAATGACAACACATATTATCTTCGTGTATTACTTGTGAACTATATATTGGACACATTATTTATATATTAGTATTGTTATGTTATATATATTTATTAATAATAAGCATGTAGCAATTTGGTTTGTATACAAATATATTCATTTAAAATTGCACTGTAATTTTAGTTTGGTGTTTGTGTGTACAGACTTTGTCAAATTAGCGATACAACGCGTTCACTTGCAAACCTGCAGTTTAAGGCTGAGAGAAAGAACTGTTTGATTCAATGTGACATTTATTTCATTTATCTCCGTTTAATCATTTCTTGTATATACTTGTTAATTAATTTGTGCTGTATTTGTCAAATAAATGTTTTTCTTTTTCTTTATTTTTTAAAGTTTAGGATATTATAGAACTTACTTGCAAAACTATAAAAGTTGAACTGTAAAGTTTCATCAAAAACCATTAAGTTGTTTTTATATTTAAAGTGTAACAGACATACATTCCAACCTCACAAATTTTCTAGTTTATAACACTTATACGAAAGGTATGCAGTAAGATTTAGATGTTTGGAATAAAAAACTCGGTTTACTTCCCCAATTCATGTTATGAACCTGGTATGAACGTATCGGGCACGAAAACAACACGTTTGCACTATAGCACATAGTCATACGAATTATCGGAAATTCAGTTGGGTTTATTAGGTCGAATTAATTAAATATATGTATATATTTTTAACCTCTTCGATATGGTTACTTTCATGGTATAATTTGCTATAGTGAGTCAACACCCTAGATGACCAACGTTTAATCGAAGGGTTTTAATCAATTAAAAGCTTATAATGATTACTTTAAATGTATCTAAATGTTTTTTGGTTTAAAAAAAACAGGTATAACTTTCATTATTGTCATTATGATTTTAATAAATGGAAATGACGCTCTTTTCCGTGCATCTACCAAAAATAATGAAAAAAAAAAAAAAACAAATCCAGTTTCTTGCCAATGGTATTCACGATGACTGTGGTATTTTCCGAACGAGTGGTAGCTTTAGCGCACATAAACAGCTTCTATGACCCAAATTGAATATAGTATTTTTATTTTGAATAAACTTTGTAACAATAATTTATGGACTGAAACAAATTGTATTCGATATAAGAGAACGTCGAGTTTGAGATAACCTACTTACTGATTCTCCAGTCACGTCAATCGATAAGAAAAGTAAGAGTCTTCGTCACTTATAAGATGGAATTTTAATTAACTTGCACAGTGCAGTGGTACCGAGTCGGACGACTGTGACTTATCTACTCTATGATAGCGACCTTCGAAATTCCAAAGCGGTCAAAGTGTTGTAAAGGCCGGTAGTTATTGTTAATAAATAATAAACAGAATGCAAAATATTTTTTCACACTTTTTAAATATCTTTATAATATCATATTTAACTAGCTGTTCCCGCGATTTCGTCCTCTTGGAATAGTTACTTTGTGCTAACTCACTGTGAAAGCTCTCAAAAGGAAAAACCAGATTTTTAAACATTCTTCATTGGTGCTCGCCCCTTATTGGTCTTAGCGTGGTTATATATAGCCTATAGGTTTCATCCATAAACGAGCTATCTAACACTGTTACATAGTTTTCAAATCGGATAGGTAATTTCTGAGATTAGCGCGTTGAATCAAACAAAGAGCCCCTCCAGTTTTATAATATTAGTTAAGCCACGCGATGCTGTCACTCAGTTATTAAAAAATAAATTCAAAATTAAAACGTGACGCCATCTATGAGTTTGTCTATAACAGTCGGTCCCATAGTTTTCTGTCCACAAACTAATTTAAAGCGTCATCTGTTCGGGACAGATGAAACCTACAATTAATAACAATAATTAACGTTGTCAATCATTTAATTTGTAATTAAAAATATTGAGATATCAATCGATATATAAATAATCCTGTCTCCTCAGGTTCATTCAAATTATATACATAAATGCCAACGCTTCATGGAGATAGGCTCAGTAATTTTTTAGTTCATTGTGGACAAACATCATGACACGGGATTTTCATATATTGAGATTAGGATTGTGACAGTCGTGGTTCAGTGGTGTGACCGGTGAAATAAATCAAATAAATCCGATGCCCGCATATTCGAATCGCGGCGGGTACGAACGAATTTTTCGCAATTTGCGTATTTTTACTAATTTAAATTGGTAACATTATCAACTGACGGTGAAGAAACCTGAACCCCCGAGAAATGTTCTTGTATACGACTATATGTGGTAAAATATAAAACTGGATTTCTCAGATTTTGAAATCGCCAGTCGCCAAACGTCATGAGTTGATGTGGTGATTATGCCCATATATTCTTTCGGGAAGAGGCCATTAGCCATGACATTAGCCCTTCAGTGGATATATATTATTGATAAATATTCTACAGATAACTACGTAAAATAAAAACAGAATTTTTCTGGTATCGAATTTACGACCTTGTCTCAATTTTACGGCTATCGCCTATGCAATACGAAACCTGTGTTATTATAAAGAAATACATTCCTTTGAATACAATAAATTATAATCAGTAGTAAAGTACACAGAAGTTGTACACATCTGAGCAAACAGCACACTTCCTTGGCCTAATTAACAAATTTTGTATATTGTGTTTCTACAATTTGTTTTACATTGTATGTTTGTCGACCTGCTTTTAAAATACCTTTATTGTGAGAAAAGTGTTGATTGCAGGTATATACCTATGTTGGCAACATCACTCGTGAAGATAGTTTGAGATCTACGTATCAGAAAAAGGAGCAGCAACAATGGAATAAACAACAGCTTTGATGTATGTCATATTACCAAAGGCATACTGAAACATATATATATATATATGTATATAGTGACCATTTAATGTTATTTAAACCAAGGATCTTAGATCAATAACCTAGAACAATAACAAAGACAAACCTTTAGACCATTACGATATTATTAAGTATATACTCTCTTTAAGGTCAAGGTATATCGGAAGTGGAAACCTTCACAAGGTATGCTAAAAGCCTTTTGTAATATCCCGGAGCAAAGCCCTTCTCTAAAGAGATATGAATAAAAAATGTAATTATCGTATGCCCAATAAAGTACGGCAGTGAACAATTCCAACCTCGGATTTCCGTTACAAAGTAATAATGTTCGCTCCCACTGGAGTGCGCAAGCGCCGCTATTTCGCCTACACACTGTCCCGAGTAATGTAATCGACAGTGTGACACCTTGTTGAAAAAGAGAAGTCACCGTTTATTCATAATGCATTATGTTACAAAATCTATAAAAGTGGATAAAAACCAGCACATCCGTAGCATTATAAAAGGTGTCCAGCTCAGTATATGCTACCTATATGGAATCCAGGGCAAATAACGGTAAATACTAAATAAAATATCAATAAAAAACTATTAAACATAACATATATAGGGAGAATAAGAAATGTGGTATTAAATTGACCTTACAATTCTGGGAATTTAATCTAAGTAATTATCCAAACAAAGCAACTAAACATATACGTAACATATATACAACCTAGGTACCTACCGTGTGAGTCCGTAAATGTGAAATATATTGTCGAGTTTATAGCTAGCGAATGATAGTGTAGCTATATTATTATATTGCTTATTTGACTCACTTTCGGTTCCGTTACACTAAGAATTCTTCAAAATGATATTCTATTTAAAACTAAAAACATCACATTGACGTTTGTTACATTCCATTTTATTTAATTTCGCCACGTAAATTTGTGATCTATTATGAAAATTAATATATAAGTGATGGAATCACAAAAACAGGTTTAATTATATAAATGTTTGTGGGAAAAAATGCCACACTACATAATTGATGTACTGTATATGGCGCGCGGATGCGTGACAGACGTCACAATAAACTGACCACTGTAGTGACATACTGTACATTATCTATACAAGGGCGATGCAAGTATTACGACCGGTAAAGTCGACTAGCGATGACATAAAAACTAAACATTGCGCCACCTCACGCATGTAAAATGTACCCTCGTTGGCCGTGACCTTATGCCGTTTGGTTTTTCTTACTCATCAATATTTTATTACGCCATATGACTGCAACTAGCGCAATCATGGTTAATAAGTCATCAATTGTTTATTTTTTTTATATTCTTAGAAAATTATTTCTGTATATCAAGTCCTCGTCAAACTTTTTGAATACCTTTAGTTCGGGCTTGCGCATGATAAAATCAAAAGCTTAATACGAAACAAAATTAAAATATATGTACCTATATGTCGCAGCTCACGTTTGGGCTGGAAGTTATATGAGTATGACGTCACATATAGACGACGTCCTCGTCATTTAATCGACCACTTAAGTATTATTAAGCGTCTACCTTAAACAGCAGATACAGTATTACACTCAGAGATGTGAACGATCCGACGATCCGGTCGAGACTAAACCCCGTTCCGTTATTGCTTATTTCTAAGCCTTTTATAAGTTTGCTTCGTATTAGAGGGTAGCGCGTAATATCTTATATCAGTACAAATACTTTTTGACAATCGAACTGGCATCTGTGCTGACATATAGCGCTAGATTGCGCTATGAGACGTGCGTGCGACTACAACATTATACCTATGCTTGTGTCATATATATTTGTCTTGATGCTTGCTATGTGTATCATATTGTTCTTCAACTTGTCTTCTGCGCATGTGTTCCAGAGAGTTAATTTTTTTAGTGAATACTGTAAATAAGGATATTCCAATGAGTAATCAAACAGATGATGGTATTACAGCTTTTTTTTATCGAAGCACGACATAGTGACTGCACTATGCCTGATGTTAAGCATAGTACGATCCAAAAACATCGGCAACCACCGAGAGACAGATTATCCATAGCCGATCGCCGCTGTCATGCCGGCCATAATGACGAAAGTCACCCGGTACTGGATATGTACAGGCTGATCCCGAAACGCGACGCGCAGAAGCGAGTCACTATGACGGGCTTTTTCGCCATATGCATGATGGTTGCGACCCAGTCGGGCTGTAAAACCCTACCACCTCGCTTTCGCCATTGCCTCGTTCGTTATTCAGCAGAGTGCACCACGTGCAGGTGAGGTTGGCTTGGGTGTCTCAAGTCTTAAGATGTTACTCGACACCCCTTAAACCCCAACAGCTAATAAACTAGTCATGTTATTATGTATTATTAAACTGTGTATTGTACAAGGAATTGGAAAAATTGGTTATACGATTTTTTCTCTCCAAAAGTCTACAGATATGTGTAATAAAGACTATTTCGAAACTGAACGATAAGTGATCGTCCAAATAATCCCTACCAATTGTACACATGTCGTAAACTTATTTATCCCATTAGGGATTATCGATATTAGAAAAACATCGATACTGATATCGATATTAACATCGGTTTAAAAGTATCGGTGTACGATAAACATGAATAGTAAAACATCGATGTTTTTGCTAGCAAATTTAATTGTCTAAAACTAACTTTACCCGGTCTTATCCATATTGTTACTTCCGTTGATGGTACAGGAGTTAGCCAGCTTCGAAAAAAAAAAATTCTAAAGCTGTCCCCTTTTCCTTTTTCCGTTAGGAAATGCAAAGAAATAACTACTCGTACGGCTTATTTCGATAACGTTGTTTAGTATCATCTAGTGTAAAATAGTTCATTTTGCTAGTTATCTAGTCCCTAGGTAGTATATGCAACGTTAGATGACCCTAAAGAATATATTGACATTTCAATACTTTATTCTCATATCATTAATGTCTCGATGTTATCGAAAACAAAACTTCGATGTTTCGATGTTATCGAATACAAAACATCGATGTTTCGATGTCATCGAAAGCAAAACATCGATGTTTTTCAACTCAACATCGATGTTTCTTTAACATCGATGAATATCGAGCATCCCTAGACCCCATAATGCCCCACGTCCTGACGGGTGAATAGTGCGCAGTAACAGGTCGTGTGGGTCGTCGACCTCTCCCTATCGGTCAGCTTGTGTTTATTTGTTTTGATTGGCTGATAAACCACGCTCAGAGTTTTGGGGACTCTGTTAGGGTGTTTTTTTGTACTGATTACTATCACAGTTATATATGTGTTTTATATCACATACCTTTCTATATACAGATTTATCAAGAATCCAAAATAGTTGTTCTTTATTATTTGTGACGTAGTCTGTAATATATCTTAGATATAATACATTTATAACGATTTTTTGTGTATATAGATTCTTGTTTAGCGGGATCTTAATGTGTTAATGTAACCGTAGACCGGTGAAGCTGTTAAGACCTTACTGGGTCAATAGCGTAGACATTTCGAAAAAAAAAAGTGTTAATGTAGTGACTTTTATATTTTATTCATAATCGTGTATTATTTGACTTTATATTTCATAATATAGTTCGAACATTGTGCATAAGTGAAATAAAGAAAACGTCTTTATTTAACAAAAATGATTTACACGGCGTGGAAATTAACTGTAGTTTCCCACACTAGGAACTGAATCCTGTGTCGTGGGTAACACTAAATAGATGGAGAATCTAGTAGGTGGTAGAGCCAAGCTGAAGCTCTTATTGATTTCAGCATGAATGGGTCGACTCGACCGGGGTAGTATCACCCTCTCACAGAAAACGAACGTGAAGTAGTAGTGCTTGCATTGTTGCGTTTCGTTCACTTATGAGAGCACCGGGACCCCCTACCCTCCCATTCCCCTTCCTTCTTCCCTTCCCCCGCCCCCAACACAGGCTGGCAACGCTGGTGATCACTTAACATCAGGTGACCCATCTGTTCATTTACCCCCTATGATATAAAAACCACGTAGTATGAATTCTTAGTACCACGAATTTACTGAAATCAGAACATTGAAATGATCGCAAGAAACTTGTAATATGATTACCTAATAATCTAGAAAATTCGTTGCCAAAAAAGAATATATATTGATTATTCTTGAGTTTTGTCTAGAATTTAATTTTTAAAGATTTTTGTCCTGATCATCAATCTTTTAATATTGTAATATTCACTGAAATTGAATTAGATATCGAACGTGTTCAAAATAAGTTACAATAATGCAGTGACTGTCCTATTGACATTTGATGTAATAATTTTGAGTGATTCAAAACTTATTTCACTTGCGCATAATTCAACTGATACGCTTCATTACACAGTAATATTTTTTTATCTATCTATATATATAAATCAATTGCTGTTCGTTAGTCTCGCTAAAACTCGAGAACGGCTGGACCGATTTAGCTGATTTTAGTGTTGAATTGTTCGTCATAGTCCAGGGAAGGTTTAAAAGGTGAGAAAGTGTGGAAACATTGCGAGCAAGATATTAAAAACAAGAATTTCATTTTCCCATACAAAATGTTATACTCACTTTGCTGTCAAACTTTTGACGTTCATCCGTTCCGTACGGTAGAATCTGGTCCGATACAATTGAAGAACGTATTAAATTAAGGGTTTTAAATAGACAAAAAATATCCAAATTACTCGAATCTCGAATTATCGTGTATATACATTTTAATATTTTGACGGTTGTCATTGTTGGTTCTAAGAAAATTTTTGTTATTGTATTGATATATTTTGATCATCGTTTGGGAGGGAAATATAAAAATCTTTATTTAGAAATAAAGATATAAAAACAAAATCGATATTTATTGTTTGAAAATGCCAAGGAAAAGACTGATGACCGCCGGGAGATAAATAATGATAACATTCGTCTTGGTACGGCAAAATTGCGGTCAATCTGACGGCGAAGGCAAACCAGGCGAGTTGTTAGGACTTGGCTCGGCGGGATGCGACGGTGATATGGCGGTATGCACTGGTGACTCAGATAAGTCTGGGTGTACCAGAACACCGACCATGTTTTGCTCCTTGCTTCCTTCAATCGTTTTTACTCTTTTAGCTCTTCGGAGATTATATTGAGAAATGGAAGTTCTAAATTTTGTCATCCAGTGTTTAATTTTTGTTTGATGGAAAAATGTTTTTGAATTGATTTTCCTGTGGTTTAGCACTATAAATACGTTTTGTTCGGATGAAGAATTGACCACATTTTACAAAAAAAAAAAAAAAAGCAATCTGCGGTTATAGTTTTACATTCAGCAAAGCGCAATAGATAGTTGCAAGGACTGGGACATGTACTTAGGTTGTCCTGCCGCTCGATCCACATTTTGCGAAACGGGCAATGCATAAATAAGTACTTAATAATTTTAAAACTATTTGGATTTTTTTTTTTCAAAACACTATTAGACTCACGTCATCTTTTTTCATAGACATTTTATATAATTTTGTATGTCATTTTGTGTTGTATAATTGTTGTATAAACCTATGAAAATGGCAAAGTCTGACATTACCGATAAATGATATGTTTTATAATGTCATTGTTACTGATCTAAATTTTCAGCCATTTTAACAAAGAGAGAGTTTTTATTTTGTTAAGATAGATGATACGGAGTACACCGGGTCATCTAGTCTTAAATATATAAATACTCTTAAAATTATGTTCCCGTGAAATCATGTGCGTCAGTGTTATAGTATGTTTTATAACAATCTTTTAAACACTGACATAACTCCTTCGCGGTTGATTTAGAATGTTTTGCTTCACTTAAATCTCTGAATAATTACATAAATCATTGTGATGTCATCGTCTTAATTCGATTCGTGCTGTTACTATGTGCACATACGAGTGCTAATCGGAACGCCTAGACGGAAAGCATTATATGTCGCTGATCTCATATTATGTAATGTTTATTATACAACTAACACATACAAAAAGACTAAACATGACTCCATTCATGTGTGTATTTCAACCTATATCTAAAGGTGTGAATGTAAATGAAAATTATATGGAACAAACAGAAAAACAAAGGAGGACGTCTGTAGGTGGTAGAGCTACGCTGAAGCTACTATTGGTTTCAGCATGAATGGGTGAGCTCGTCTGGGGTAGTACTACCCTCTCACAGAAAACTGACGTGAAATAACAGTGCTTGCACTGTTGCATTTCGTTCTTCTCCTCCCTCTTCCCACCTTGCCCGCAAAACACATGCTGGAAACGCACTAGCGACACTCCAATGTTGCTAGTGTCTATGGACGGCGGTAAACACTTAATACCAGGTGACCCGCCTGTTCGTTTGCCTACTGTCTGATATAAAAAAAAGTAATGTGGTGAGTTCCTATGTTATGTTAGTATGTGAACGATACTAGCGTCTGAAAATGATGCCAATCTCTTCTGTGCATTTACCAAAAAGGAATGTGAAACATCTATGAAAAAATTGTACTATGAAGTAATAAACTAGATCGAGTTTCTTGCCGGTTCTTAGAGAAGAATATAGATAGATATAGAATAGAGAATAGAATATAGATAGATAGATAAGAATATATAATTATAGAGATAAGTGGGTAGATTGTTCGAACCGATGGTAACTTTAACTATCATAAGCGCCTTGTCAGGCCCTAAATTGAATAAAGTATTTTCGATTTTGATTCTAGTATTTACAGTTATTTAGAAACATAAATAACATCCTAAATCTATGAAAATTTCATGTAGGTGAATAACTAATGTTAAAATTAAAAGACTGCATAGACATTGCCGAGAATTACTGAAGTCGACATATATATAAAAGGCAATTTATATAATTTATTCTACTACTAAATTTAAATAACCCGCGAAGTTTATTCTCATAATAATCTACTACTTTTTTTTTTATTAAGTGTAACATAAACAAAGAGACTACATAATCCATTATTATCTAATCTCGAGTAATTTCGGATTCAACGAACTACAAAAGCAATGGAAGGTACGAAAGAAAGTCTTGTTATGTATTCACGGAACAAGCAGACGTCCATTCATAGTCAGTTTCATAACGCGTGTCATTAATTCTACCACATGTGATATAAATGAGGGATTATATCTCCTTATCTAGTTATAATGTACGATGTAACCACAGAATAAATACAGAAGGTCCATTTTCGATGTTTTTAGTTGTATCCTAGACTCAAACATTTTTTCTTATACAGATATACGGAAAAAAATAAATTATCTCTATATTTATTTATTTATTATTTAGTTACATGTATACATTTTGTTTTGCCTGGCTTTATAGTAACTTTAAAATGTTGTCTATATTTTGATAGCATAACCTCGACATTTAACCAATTTTGTTATAAAGTAATATTCCTCGTTAATAAAAGTACAAAGACGTCTTAACATATTAAAAATAAAATTTAAATGTTTCTTTGTAATGCTAAAAGTTTGATTTTTATCGTGTGTCTTTATGACACTACAGTAGGGTAATAGTAATAATGTGTACGCAAAGTGCATGTAAACACAAAATTCGATTTCTTCAAAAAAAGGCCATGATAATGACAGGCCACTTGGCATAATAGTAGTAGGTTCTAATTTTGAGCAGAAAGATGAACTGACGACGGAACTTGATTATGTGTGTTGAGTATACATGTCAATTTTGTTTTATTCAGCAGTGGTCCGGTGAAGCTCTTAAGACCTTGATAGGTCAATAGCGTAGTCAGATCGAAAATATTTTTTTTTTCATTGGTAATACTTATATAAGTACGTACTTCATCTATATAACTGTCCTAACAATATCTTAATTTAGTTTGCAGTTAAATGAACGTTTGTAAAATTGTATAAAGGAAGCTAGTTTAATCTCAATGTACCTTCTATTGGTATTCTATTTTGTGGTGACGCTTTGTTAGATAATACTTAGTTTGTTATTGTGTATGTATTTCATGTTGATAATTTAAAACTAGAGACGTTGACAATAAGAATGAGAGTTTAGTGTGTCTGTACTTTTTCGTGAAAAAACTGTTGCAGGTGTCTAGGAATTAGTCATAGAATACATTTCAATCATTTTTAGGAATATATGTTTGTATGAACACTCATTACTTCTAAAATACTGCATTAATGATAAAACCTTCTCAGGAAAATTTTAAAGAATATTTTCGAGTAACGTTTAGTCTTTGTTTTATTAAAATCATTTTGGTCTATCAAAAGTTATTGTACTTTTAATGACGATGCGTCTCAAATACGAGAAAAAAGTAGTTAAGTAAATAGACTTAATACATTTAGATGACTTTATTAATCCTTGTTTTTTTCATAACGTTTCATGCGAACGAAGTCGCGAGCACAGCTAGCTATTAATATATTTATTGTATCAACAGAGTTCAGTTGAAACTATTTTTTCAACCACCACACTTACCCTTACACTCAGTGGCCGTCTTCGCCAACGGAGGACCGGCAGGAGGAGGCGGCGTTTTGCCCAACTCCTCCTGCCACCGTAGCCGGACCTGAGGGGATGTAGTCGGGGGGCTCATCCCCTCATTGCATTGGTTCGGCGGACGAGGGGAGGCAGCTGGTGTGTACCCAGCTGCCTGTCTATAGGTAGGAGCCCGGCGGCCACCTTTCGCCGGGTGGACCGTTGGGGCGGTTATCTAAGGGGAATAGCTTAGTTCAATCCCTTGCCGCCCCAACACTACGGTCTGTCGGTACACCGTGGGGTTTTAGTCCATGCAAGCCGGACATAACCCATGCTCTCCCTCGGGAGGGTGGATATCCATAAGAGATTTCCCCACGTTATCGGTGTATATCAAGTTAACTGTAAATACTTTATTGGTTGGTATTTGTCAGTCCTTGCACGATGAAAAACATTTGCGTTGAAGACGTGGCTTTAAATTTGAATTTGAAAAATATTATAGGTTTTATTGATATGTTTAATCTCACTTGATATTGAATGCTGTTGCTGCCCAAGTGACACGCTGATTCTAAAGACAATTCTACCGCCAGAAGTGAAAACTTAAACCAATGAAATAACTGTGTTCTCTTTTAATTTCTAAATTAATTATACTGCGAATTGCAATATTTCAATTTCATAATTACTATATTTAAATTATTATAATTATTTTAGTTTTCACATTTATTAGCATTCCAAGCAAGAATTACATACATTTTTATAACATTTATTAATCAATCAAAATATATGACAAGCAGCAAAATTTCAATATAAAATATGAATGTACACAGTTTTTTTTCTCGAACTGATTATGTTATTGGCCTAGCAAGGCCTTAATAGAGTCACCGGACTACTAATGTATACAGGTTGCTATGCTACGAGCCGCTAGTCTAACGCAAGCCGCACAAGCGTAATACGATCCGGTATGTCATGACGCGATATCATAAGTTTATTTCCGGCCAAAAATATCGATTGATTATTTTCTGGTGATTAATTAGCTGAATAACAAATCTCTTCTATTATTCTCTTAAGAATGAACTCCTGAGGGCCTGAACTGAACGCGGAAGACTACACAGACCACCACAATCGGAGTGATTAATAAACAACTTAAAGAAACTTATCGCATTACAAATATTACGAAATGGAAGGCTTGTTTCGTAACGCATAGCGCCGCGTACATAGTTATTTGTGCACACGAAATGGTAATTACTGGATTGTGTGTTAAAGATTCTTAAAAAAACGGTCACGTTTAGGGTGAAAGCATATCGGTGTGGAACTACGCACCCGCGGCGCAGTCGACGCGCGGATTTACTTGAAGCTCGTCCTTCACTCAGATTAATAATTCTCGAATAAATGTGAATTCTAATACTAACAAGTGTATACTTATACTAAATTTCCGTGTATAGGTAAGTTTTTATCATACACTAGCGTCTGCCCGCGAAGTCGTCTACGTAAGAGGTGTAAATGTTTTTAAATAATACGTACCGTAATCCCTGTTGAAACATTTTTCATTGGTGCTCCGCTCTTGTAGGTTAGTGTGATGATATGCCTATACCCTTCCGCGATAAATGAGCTATCTAACACTGAAACAATTTTTCAAATCGGACCAGTAGTTCCTCAGATTAACGCTTCAAGCAAATAAACTATTCAACTTTGCAATATTAGTATATATTTAATGTGAAAACTACAAGTGCCATAAAAACAATAACGTCATTAAACCAAAAAACAAAAAAAAAACGCTAATAATAATTAAACAGTGAATATTTAATAAATTACTAATAATAATAATTTTTCGTAAAAAAAAACTACATATAAGCAAAAAAGGTGCGGACCAAGAGTCAGCAGACTACAACAAAATAATAAAACAAAAAAAAACTACAAGTGCCTTTAATAGTGTTGTTTAACAAGTTATGGAATCTCACCAGTACATGCTAAGAGCAGCCTTGTATTTCACAAAAGCAAAGCGATAGACAAATAACTAAAATAGCAAATTCCATTTAGTTACCAATAATAACTATGCCTTGAGCAACGATAATATTGCCTCTGCATACGTGTCAGTAGAATCTCAGGAGTAACTCTGGGAAAGAAGTTCATATTCGAGTTTACATAATGGCTAATATACATTTCCTGATTGAATTGCTAATATATATTTGCCTTTCTTACGTTAACGTTTACTCATTACTTTCCGCTTTGCTATTGTTTTTTTTTTCTTCGAAATGACTACGCTGTTCACCTAGCAAGGTTTTAACAACTTCACTGGACTACTAAGGCTAGTGCTTCAGGCACCCAACCGATTTTATTTGACAACTGGCTCGAGGGTGCACGGCACACCTCGGCTTGGACTGTTGCCTGATACATGCGATTCGCGACCTATCTGAGCTGACCTAAGCTAAGTTAACTATTCATATATGAGTTATTGAAACATGCATGTGTACCAAGCATGCGTGCTTCAACAACTCTTATTTGTATTTCGTTTCGTAGGTATAATTACTTTGCAACTGTGAAACACGTAATTAAGGTGCAATGTGATTTCCACTTACAACGATTACATGGTGAATAATACATCTGGGAAAATTTTCCGACACAAAATACATGACGGAGTTGTTGAAGCACGCATGCTTAGTACACATGCATGTTTCAATAACTCGTATACGTATACCATGATAGCTTAGCTTAGGTTAGCTCAGATAGGTCGCGATTTTTGCACAAAACAGGTGACAGCCCAAGCCGAGGTGTGCCGTGCACCCTTGAGTTAGTCGCTCAGACATACCAAATCGGCTGAGTGCCTTCAGCGCTCGCCTCAATAGTTCGGTGAAGCTGTAAAGACCTTTCCAGGTCAACAGCGTACTCATTTGGAAAAAAAAACATTCAGGAAATGTTATCACGTGTATTATGAAACCACTTTTTACTAAAAACTCAGACTGAATGTAGGATTCAAACCCACTGACGGTGTGCGACGTGTTACCGCTGATCCATAACGTGTTCAACATAATTTACCGCTAAATTAATTTAAAAAAAAACATAATTACATTTTGAAGTTTTATTACATGTGTTAATCTGCTATTATAAAAATATGTTTTTTTTTTCAACAAAAAGTAACCAATATTTTTGTTATGTATTCTCAGTACGATTAATTTTAAAGGGACCCTTGTAGAATATATGTATGGCTTATCTATAGAATTAATGTAGATACAGCTATTATCGATATCTGAATTTTTTCGTTGCGAAGAACCAATAGCATGATGGTAGCACTTTTTTTTAGCCCGTCTCAAGTCAACAAAACCGGTCCAAGCTTTTCGGAAATTAGCCCAAACAAATGGATAGATGAGCATTTTAATAATGACTTTTTTTCTTCAAGTTCCTTTTATGTTTCATATTAATTTAGTAAAAATCTCCTACTTTGACATAACACAGAGTTATATTTTATTTATTTGTATAGATACTAAACTGCACAAACGCAGATCTCGCATAGGTGTACCATGTAATCTATACTAGTCTATACTGATATTATAAAGAGTCAAAGTTTGTGGATTTGTGAGTTTGTAACGTTGTAGGAGGTAATCACAGGAATTACTCGTCCGATTTGAATAAATATTTCAGTGATATGTAGCTCATTTATCGAGGAAGGCTTTAGGGTATATATTATCACGCTACGGTAAATAGGAGGGCAGCACCAATGAATAATGTTTCATAATCGTTTTTTTCCACTTGAGAGCTTCCGCTGGGTGTTAGCGTTGGCCCAAAGTATAACTCTTACACGCGGACGAAGCCGCGGGCAAAGGCTAGTCGTTTCTAACACTCATAATTAATCATAATTACTAACTACCAAAGCAAATATCAATCGTACATGCATTCGTACACTTTGTCAAAAAACATCAATAGCAACTAATAATTAAGGAGCATGCAACACGAACACGCTATCAAATCATTCCGTTAAAACTTCATCAACAACATATCAATTAACAAACACGCTCCGTGATTCCATCTGTTAAAGTAATGCATTAATTATCACAACCACTTTCCCCACTCTCGGGTGTGGTGGAAAACTGCGAAAGTTTATACCGTCGGTGTTAGTAATCGCGCGACACCCAACCATCTTGTACCGTAAAACGGAACGTTTATAGTAATTGAAAGAAAAATAATTCAAAATCAAAAATAGAACGAGCGAGTGACAAACGTGTGTCGAACGGTGAACTAAGTCTAATTCTAAATTTAAAAGCGCATACCGAACGGAAATTTGGAACGGCCCAACGGATTGCACGTTCTAATTTTAAACGCGAGTGCAGCAGCTGCCTGCGTGAACTTTTAGGGATAACATTTTTTTTTTAATTTATATAACGTTACGTTTCACGCAGTATCTTTTCTAAAGGAGCATGTTCAGTTCGTGTACACGAGGCGTGGTCGCTTCGATTGTTTTGTAATTGCCATTGACAGTGAAAGCGTTGCTCGTCTCTGATTATTGGTAAATATTTTCTAATATTATTTACCGTCGATGTTATATACTCTCGGACTTTCACTGATTTGAATAAATTATAGTAAAACTATGGAACGATGTTGTGATTGCGCAACTAAATGACGCGTTCCGGTTGTAACATCACTCGTCTCGCACCTGACAATCGCAACGTGTCTGTTGCGTGCTTATAAGATGGTCGTTATATATTTATGAATATTGCACTGACTTTTAATTTTAATACTAGTTGATACCTGCCATTTCGTCTCCATCGATTACTTGACAATATATTTTATGGAAAACGGTAAGCATCGCATCTCTTACCTCGTTTTCCACTGTAAAAACACACATTCAGTGATGTTTTTTATATAAAAAAAAAACTTTAAGAATAATTTTTGTATCAAATTAAGATATCATAGAAAATTCTTAGACAAAGATAAGTGTCAGAGAAGTAAAACAAAAAAATATATAAATCGAAATCTATCTAATAGTTTTTGCGTCATTCTAACAAACAATAACATAGCTGTGTGATTTGATTTATATAGATTTAATATGTTTTTAATATCCCACAGTAGCTTAGATGCTAATCAACAAGAAAAGCGAGTAAATCTGATTTTGTTTTGTTACTGCCGATCTATACATAGATTTACTGTCTTTTTCTTTCTCGATCTGACGACGCTATTGATCTAGCAAGGTCTTATAACAGCTTCACCGGACTACAAGAGATTTATTGTGATTAATATTTCGTATTCGATTATACACTTATCAATTTTTGAATTCATTGGTTATACAACTGGAAATGTTTTTTGTAGCACGGCAAAGTGACTGTACTATGCCTGATCGTAAGCATAGTACAATCCAAAAATAATAGCGACCACCGATTGACACACTGTCCATCGCCGGTCGCCACTATCATGCCGGCCTATAAAAAGCTGGATATGCACAGGCTGATCCCGAAACGCGACCCGTAGAAGCGAATCACTATTACGGGCTTTTTTGCCATATACATGGTGGTTGCGACCCGGTCGGGCTGTAAAACCCCACCACCCCGCTTGCGCCATTGCCTCGTTCGTTATTCAGCAGGGTGCACCACGTGCAGGTGAGGTTGGCTTGGGTGTCTCAAGTCTTATGCTGTTATTCGACACCCCTTACACCCTAAATGTTGTAGCGCCATCTAATGGCGTTTATAACAAAATAGCATAAAACCCTTCTCGGTTAAAAAACATTTAAGTGTGCCAACCCTTATCGTAGTCAGTCAAAGGATGTAGGAGTATGGATCAATTAATACATTAACCCTAATATTGTAAACTAGTGTTTACTCGCAGCCGCGCTCGCGTTTGTGTCTGTATCCAAATCTGTATACAAAATTTGTTTTTTACATTTACGCCCTTGAACTAAAGAATAGTTTGTTTTATTCTTCATGTTAAGATCCTCTCACAGAAAACCAACGTGGAGTAACAGTGCTTACATTGTTGCGTTTCGTTTGTTTAGTCAGAGCGCCGGAGAGCCATTTCCCTTCCCCACCTATCTTTTCCACTCGTGTCCCCTTCCCCCTTAACCCTTATCTCCTTAAAACAGGCTGGCAACGCACTGAAAACTCCCCTGGTGTTGCTAGTGTCTAAGGATGGCGGTGATCGCTTAACATCAAGTGACCCGCCTGTTCGTTTGCCTCCTATATGATAAAAAAAAACAAGAATCGTATTATAGGTATTTTAATTATGATTATTTCGTTTATGAAGGTCTCATTCTCATCTTTTATAAGCATTTTCCACGGCAATTACGTCATCAGTTACGTCTGTATAGTAAGTAGATACAGGTGCTTGTGTATGGGGATATTGCTACTATAATTACTGAACCTTTCATCGTAAAATTTTACATACACAGTGTCACATAAAACGACACAGAATACCTCCCATCAAGAAAAAAAAAGTATTATCCTTCGAAGATATGTGAAATGTAGATAAAACTCGAGCGAAGCCGCGAACAAGAACTAGTACAAAATACATTTTTTTCTAGTGTTCCCGAGGTATTTACATAAAAGTCGTATCTCTGATTGATATAGTATCGCTAGTTAGATAGATGTCGATCGCCATTCGATACGTGTTTCGGTCGCATCACTTCGTAACGGTCGGTTATATAAGTTAGAAAAGGTAATGACACCTCGGTATTTGCGGTCAGTTTACTGTTGAGCTCGATTATAGACCATTTGTCGTCCAACGGTGAGTTACGGCCTGTAAATCGTGATGATACATAGCCCCTTGACACGGATTATATACCGTGAAATAGATGTGACATTAAATCCGCTATTCGCGTGAAAATGTCGGTAAATTGATATATATCTTTTTGTATACTCTATTAGCAGCAATGTGGCAACAGATGTACCGTCTATCTGAACCATTAAATGGATGACTGCCTTATTATTTGAAGAAAAAAGGAAACTTACATATTTATTAGCATCTAGATTTTAGAACGATAAAAATACATTGAAGTGAAAACATCTATAGGCGCTGTAGTCCGGTGAATCTGTAAGACCTTGCTAAGTCAATAGCGTAGTCAGTTCGAAAAAAAATCTTTAGGCATGTGAAACGGAATTTTTGGCAGGAGATATATAATTTCGCGTCATGACATGCTAGTAAACGTGACCAATCGTATCGCGCTTGTGCGGCTTGCATCAAACAAGCGTACTAGTAATATAGTAGCTTGTATTTATCATGTATTAATTATAACCAGGATATAATTGTTATTCGGAGTGCCAATAGACCTGAAAACCAGACTAATGATAATAATTTCAATTTACAAATTATGAAATTTAAATAATTCACACAATCATTAGTTAAAAAATTCAAAACAAAACACAGTTATTCTATTTTTTCACTTCTATCAGTAGTTCTTATGACTGCCTTGATTTTTTTTTAAATATTAAGCTTACATTTGTGGGAAAAAACAAAGCGTTTTATAAAGACACGTTGACAGGGTTCAAACATTTGTTATACAGGAAAACATTATAGTGTAAAAAATATAACAAGAAGCCAATATTACGCGGTATTTCCAGGCGGTTACCCACCTAAGTACTGTTTTTTTTTTTTTTCGCGAACTGAATACGCTACTGACCTAGCAAGGTCTTAACAGCTTCACCGGACTACTAAGACGAGCGCTTAAGGCACTCAGCCGATTTTATATTGGCAACCAGCTCAAGGGTGCACAGCACACCTCGGCTTGGCTGTTGCCCGTTGCATGCAAAAAACGCGACCTAACTTAGCAAACCTAGCTAACTATTCATATATGTTTGAGGTGTTGAAACGTATATGTGTACCAAGCATATTCGCCTCAACAACTCCTCCATGTATTTTTGTCGGAAAAATTGAGTTTTTTCAGTTTTATAAGGGAAAAAAAATTTAACAAAAATAACCCTTCCACCAAGATGTATAGCGTGTAGGCGTGCACGTGTGTGGAGGTGATCGTGTAGTGTTGTAGCAGTGATGTATGGGTGTGTCACCGTATCGCGCAAGCAACGCACTCAAGGGTTCCCTACCGAGGGATCGAACCTAGGCTTGAGCCGCTGCCGTGGGAGGCCTAATCGGGTGTGCGGGAGCGAAATTAAACCCCAGACCGCGGCGGCGCGATCTGTGGTTACGCGGGCTTGGGCGTGAGCACGCTTTGTTACGAGGGACAGGCTGGTACTGATCGTTCGCTGACGTGATATCGTCGGACTGGGATGAATCGCGGCTCGCTCGAAATAACTACTTGTAAGTGATTTTATATACGTTCAGATGGACGGCATCTCCAGGTCCCTGTGGAGATCCGCCTTCCGGACGAACCAAAGAGCACCGGTGATTTTACGCAGAACCCGGGAACCCGGGTCTGCAAAACCTGAAGCTTATCGAGATTATTCGCGTGGGCGAAGACCGGACAACTATAAGTCATAATTGGACGAATACAGACTTTATATATTGTGAGCTTATGTCTGAGGGACAGTTTGCTCTTCTGACAGAATAAATAATGGAGGCGACCCAAGACCATAGCGGCTTTGTCTCGCACTCTCTTAATATGAGACTCAAACGTTAAATGATTGTCTAATATGACGTCGAGATATTTGACCTCGGTGGTCCAAGGTATCTCGGTTTTGTGTAGCCTTATGGGCTTTAACTTGTTATCGCGATATCTAGGATCGAAGAGTATCGCAGCACTCTTATCGGGGTTAATACCTATACGCCATCGAAGAAACCAATCACCGAGTGTGCTAACGGCTTCTTCGATGCGATCTCTGAGAACACTCGGCCGCCAGCCAAAGGCGTAGATGATTGTATCATCAGCATAACAATCTACCTCGACTCCCGGGAGCTTAGGTAGGTCACTGATGAACAGGTTGAAGAAGGTGGGCGCGAGTATTGAGCCTTGCGGCACACCTGAACGAATCGGACGGGGTGATGAGAGTTCGCCGTCTACTCTAAAACGGAAGGTTCTATCGTCGAGATAATCACGGATGATGTGAACTAATATATCGGGTATACCGGCTTGATTTAACTTGTATATGAGCCCTTTGTGCCAGACATTATCGAAGGCCTTGGCGACATAGAAAAAGACAGCTATTGTACGTTTCAGATTAGTGTTTTTCACGGCCGGATGCGGATCTTTATTGAAATTAGAAAAGATGTACTCCGTGAGGCGGAGTGCTTGATCGGGACAAGAATGTTTGGCGCGAAATCCAAACTGCTCAGGCTGTATCAGACTAAGGTCGTTAATTGAAACCTGGAGAAGCTTCAGAAGGAGCCGCTCATAAAGTTTACCTAGAGTGTCTAGCAAACTGATCGGGCGATAGCTATCGGAGAGCGTAGCTATCTTACCGGGCTTGTGAATCCCTATCACTACGGCCCTCTTCCAGACGGCTGGAAAATGACCCTGGGACATGGCCGCATTGAAGATGCAGACCACCTAAGTACTGACCGCGTCCGACGTTATTTAACGTCGATAATAGGACGAGAACCGTTGTTTTTAACACTCACGACACAGTGTTTGTTCCTACCTCTTTTCCTTACTCAAAAAAGTTTCTGATCAGAATTTCAATTTTTCATTATTATACGTATATACCTGTAGGGTTATACTGTCGTCGTAAATAAAATATACATATCCGAATGTCAATGCGAAAATCGAAAAAGTTCAGATATGTTAGATTTACATTTTTATTTACATGTATAGATGAAGACGACTGAAGTGGTGGGTAAAGTTAGTCTTACTATGACACAAAAAGAGAAACGTCGAAAAGTTTACAGTCAGCTTTAACGAATTATTTATTAAGTTTATTGACCAACTGAAAATCGTGAACGGAAATCTCATTAACGAATAAAAAAATTGCATCAAACTGCGATTTGCTTTCCTCATACCGAGTATGTATAACATTCAATACGGCAATAATTAAGAGATCGGTAGTTGTAAATTATATTACGAATATAACTGACTTCCCTAAACATCAACTAAATGAAGATAAGCTTATGTAAGTGTTGCATTACGGCTCACACCACGCGAGGTGGGCAGATTTCGAAATATACGGCGCACTTAAACTGCAATAAGATTGCGTGTATACATCCGCCCATAGCGGAACTCAGTAATTTTCTATTGCATTGCAGATATAATAAGGAGATTAGGTTGTTTGATGAATACACAAACTGTTATTAAAAAAAAGTTGTCTCAAAGAGTTAGATTCTATAATAAAGTTATTATAGAATAAGATAGCCGTTTTTTTTTTCGACTTTATGTGTAGTTTCCCTAGAGTCTAAATTAAGTAAACTAGAATATTGAGCTTGCTGTAACAAATGCTCCGCACGCGTTTTTATTAAAGTGAATATTTTTCCATCGCCTCAAATTTTTTCGCTTATCTATTGCGTGTTGCATTACAGCTGACACACAGCCGCGGTATAGGAACATAAGTGAAAGGCATTCGGCAGAGCAGCCAACGCCAATAAGGTTCGCACATGGTCCAATTCAACATAATTCAATAATTTAAATGGATATTGTGCTCAGTTTTTAACACGCATCTATCATCTAAATGATTGTATTTATTATGTTTTTTGTTGTCTAATATGCAGATTAAAATTAAAATGATAAATTAGATGTCTTGTCTACTATTGTTTTCTCATTATAATTTCTATTTCCTAATTACCAAGTTTAAATAAAAAAACGTGATTTTAATACCTTAAGTCAAAAATCCGACATTTTTCTGAAATCTGAAAATCTCACATTTGAAAAAAATTCACTTATATCATGGTTTCATAAAGCCTCATATTTTATTTTTATTATGTCTTTTTATTATTAATACGCGTTTTCGAGGGATCAAAAAGGATGTAGAATACGGTTTAATACCTGTATAATTTTTATAAACAGTATATCTTTGGTTACAGACAACAGACAGCGCGGACTTTCTGGCCACGAGGCCGCACACCGCCGCCGTGTTACCGGGGAAGCCGGCCGGGAACCCGCTACAGTTCATCAAGGTAGGCCCCGCCGACCTCGGCAGTCGCGCCCGCGAGCAGCTCCGCAGGGCGGAGCTAGCGAAACGGACTGAACCGGCGAGGATCGAGAGGCAAGAAGATTGGCAGTCGGTAAGTCGTGTATTTATTAAGTGTAGATTTATGATGATACTAGCTGACCCATGCAACTTCGTCTGCACCAAATTGGTTATCACTGGTTTCAATTGTATTTTTAAACGCGAAAATTTTGAATAAAACTGATACTCGATTGCGGCCACAACTACCGTTTCCAATTGTGAATCCAAACTATCCACGGATTCACTGAAACATATACCCAGATTACATGTGTTTTTTTTTTTTAAATAAGCCTAGTACTCGTTCGTAGCATCATCTACCACTCCGTTGTTTGTAGTCCGGTGAAGCTGTTAAGACATTGCTCGGTCAATAGCGTAGTCATTTCGAGAAAAAAATTATCATCTACCAGGATCAATTAAGATAAAAACTAACCTACATAAAACTAAATAAACATATCTACCACTTACTTTATCATATCTTCAATTTGTATTCAAACCTTTTTATACTCTATTGTACTAAAGAAAAATATATGAACACCGTATCGAAGCGTCAAACATCGCGCCGAAGCGTCAAATGTCACTTGCTTGAAACTATTGTCTAAGAGTTATAAACTGTTTCGAAAACGTATTTTAAATATATTTCCAATATATTTTTATAAATAATCTCTGTATCACTCACAACATAGTACCTATCACCTTTTGGTAATTTATCCATGTTGATATGTTTCTATTGTAGATTATTATACGTTGTTACACTAAATATTTGGCATTAAATTTATATCGTGTATTTGTCACACTTGGCGAAATTACCTACTTGGGAAGAGGCCATACCGGAAAGAATCAATCAAGCCAGTTTTACATATTATATTCATCCGAACAACAGGGTAAGAGTTGCGTTTATTTGTGCATATCGTACCTTTACAGACAAAAATATTGATTTTTAAATAATTTTAGGATATTATTTTTCACTAACTTTAAAACGTTATTAAAATGGAATTATTATTGAAAGATATTTATGGTACTGACAATAATGTCCTTGATGCTATTTTTTGGAAAAAAAATAAAAAGTAATCTTAACTCATGTTAGAATAGCAGTAATTTTATTATTATTATATTTAGATATAAATAAGTACAAATTTCATCTTTCACACTAATTCAGTTATTACCTCAATATTTAGACCGATTTATTGCTATAAAAATAATATGTGTATAGAATATAGCTATAGGAATAGTTTAGTGCAGTACTACTGGCTGCACGATAAAGATAGCGATAATTGTGGCAGCGTATGTTATCGATGCATATTTTTTTTTCGAAATGTATACGTTGTTGACCTGGAAAGGTCTTTACAGTTTTATCGGACTATTGAGGCAAGCGCTGAAGGCACTCAACCGACTTGGGATGTTTGGGCGATCAACTCAAGGGCGCACGGCACACCTCGGCTTGGGCTGTCGCCTGTTTTGTGCAAAAATCGCAAACTATCTGAGCTAACCTAAGCTAAGCTATCTAGATATACGTATATAAGTTATTGAAACATGCATGTGTACCAGGCATGCGTGCCTCAACAACTCCTATATGTATTTTGTGTTGGAAAAATTTCTCTAAACTATATAAGATAGGATAGGATAGAGAAAAATAAGGGTAGAACTCTTTGTCCTCTATTTCTCTGAAAAAGAAAAACAGCGTGTAAGCGTGTAGGCGTGCACGTGTGTATTGGTGATGTGTGTGATGTTGTAGCAGTGATGTAAAGTTTTGTGTCACTGTATCGCGTGAGCAGAGTACTCAAGGGCTCCTCGCCGAGGGAACGGACTTAGGCTTGATCCGTTGTCGAGCGGGGCCTAATCTCGTGTGCGAGAGCGAAATTTATCCCCAGACCACGGCGGCGTGATCTGTGGTTATACGGGCGTGGGCGTGAACACGCTCTGTTTGAAGAGACAGGCTGGTACTGATCTTTCGCTGACGTGACAGAATCAGGAGGGTCGGTAAAAATGTGTCGCGGTCGTCTTCTATACTGCGCAGCGTTGGGTACGGGTTCATAGTTCGCGGCGGATACCACTAACGGGCTGGGATGATTCACGACTTATTTGAAATAACTACGTGTGAGTGATTTTATATACGCCCAGACAGAAGTGGAGATCCTTATTCCGGACGTACCATGAGGCACCGGTGATTTTACGTAGGGCTCGGTTCTGGAGAACCTACAACTTTTGAATACGATTTTGCGCATATACAAAGACCGAACAACTGTACGTCTAATTGGACGGATGCAAGTTTTATATAAAGTGAGTTTATGTCTGGGGGACATTTTACTCTTATGACAAAGCTAACGATAGAGACGACCCAAGACCATAACGGCTTTGGCATAACGGCCATGTGAATCGAAATGTAATGGTTTATCTAAAGTGACGCCGAGATATTTCACCTCGCCGGCCCAAGGTATTTCGGTTTCGTATAGCCTGATGGTCGACGACGCATATATTTAAAATGACGTCAATCTGAAATCATACGTATACATTTATCGTTGTTTATTGTATATGGTAAAATCTTAATATCAATAATGTTTAATAAAATGAAATTTGTTCTTTGCTATGGAAAAAAAAATTGGTTTGAAATTTATCATTTTTATTTATAAAATATATCAGCATCATCAGGATATATATATTATTGTTTATAAAAAAATGTGTCTGACTGTGATAAATTCATGCTTCTAATTGCGTTTAAAAGTCACTGAAAAAAAATGTTCCTAAATAAATCAAAATTAATTAAATCAAAATGCACATTAAAAATACAACGTTAACCGGCTACCAAGTGTCCTTTCGGGTTAATACCACCCTCTCACAGAAAACCGACATGAAATAACAGTGCTTGCATTGCAGTGTTTCGTTTGGTCAGTGAGAGCGCCAGAGGCCTACTTCTCTTCTCCTATCCTCCTTTGGATACCCTTACCCTCCCCCTATATACAGGTTGGCAACGCATTTGCGACACCCTTGGTGTAGCTAGTGTCTATAGAGGGTAGTGGTCACTTAACATCACGTGGCCCACCTGTTCGTTTGCCTCCTATGATACAAAACAATATATATTGATATATTTAAGAACCAGCTCTTCTAAAATTGTTGTTCTTCCAACGTCGCCGACTCTTGTACTAAAGTGTCGCGAAAAAGTCTAGTTACGTTAACTACGAATTTTTATTTTTCGTTATCCTGAAGTACCCCTTGCGTTTTATGGGACAAAAAGTATCCTGGATGTAGTCTTGTAATACCAGTTATCACTGTGTTAAATTTCGTTAAAAATGGCTTAGTACTTTCAGAGTAATACGGGCTTGGATTCTAGACTTTAATCCTAAATCCTGGAGAACTCTTTGCGTTTTATGGGATAAAAAGTACATTTGATGTAATCTCGTTATATTAAGTATCACTATATCAAGTTTCGTCAAGATTGGTTCAGTACTTTCAGAGTGATGCGTGTGCATAGGGACAGACAGACAGACAGACAGACAAAAATTATAAAAAGATTATTTTTGGCTTCTATATCGATAACATAGTCTACCCTGATTAACATATTCAAAAAATATTTAATGTACAGATTTCGCCTTGTTACAGTTTTATTATAGTAATAGATTGACGGTCAAATTAAACATGTTTTTTGATAATATGAATGCGTGTGTGAGTTTGTTTTGCTTGTTACGTTTTCAAGGGTACAGAAAAAAACATAGGGTACACTTCATTAAAAAAAAGGTAACTTAAGCGAAAATTCGTTAGCCTGTAAACTATAGGTACTCCGAAAAAAAAAATGGTTAGGCACATTATACACTAGCTGTAGCCATGACTTCGTCAACTCGAAGATATGCTTTATGATTTTATTTTAGAGGCATCATAAACGCAGTATTTTAGCAGTGATGCGTTTCTAAAATTAATTCAAATTTATTTTATTACGTATCCTAGACACCTGAAACAATTTTCTTTATAAAAAATTATAATTACAGACACTTTACATTCTTATATTATGTATGTTACGCCTGTTTTATATGCCGTTATAATCGAATGGAGCCAACTTTTTATGCTTATTTATGTCACTGTTCTTGGTCGATGGTTACCGTTAGTTGGAGGTCCGACTGATTATCCAACTTGATATCCGTATTACGATTTTTTTTTAATAAGGACTGTGTCTATATAGTGTAACATAATGGATATTAAAAAAGAGATTTTTTTTTATAAATAAAAAACCTAACGAGGCACTGTTCTTTATTAAAAAAGCGTTGTTAAGTATAATTTATGTGCTGTAACAGTCTTCAACAAACTTCTTAGCCGGTCTGAATACATACAGCCTTAACCAAAGATAGTTCAAATATTATAGGAATTGGCATATGTTTATCCGTAATTTGTTGTGTTACACGTATAGTTTAATATGTATTTATATTTAAAATTGTGTTGTATATTGGCGAATGCCACATATGCTTTATCTTGTGTTGGTAAGTAACACGCTAGTTTCACTTCTTATAATCGGATTTATATGGAAAAAGGTCGTCTCTTTTTGGTTATAAATTCGATCTGTAGATGGCAAAATTACATAAAAATTGGTAAGTTTGATAACCAAAGGTTGGTGGACAACAATTAATTTTGACATTTCGAACTGACGACTTTCAAATGTTTATTTTCATTGTCTTCGTTTAGGTTTCTGTTGCGTGTAGTGCTCCGTTTAATTTTCTCGACTCCCACAAACCATTTTATCTACCTCCGCATCTACTTATAAACATTCACTCCTGCATACACTTTAATTATGATTTGCGTTTCGATTAATATATTTGTTACCAATAAAAATAATGAAAAGCTTGTATACGATTTACGTAATACCGCTTTATGCGTACATACATAGCTATACATCTCTATAACCAACATATATTAGTTTGAAAGTTGTATTATAGAGGCGCTGATAGGAAAGAACGAGTACGACCTCTATTCATATAAGGTACTTTGTGAGAAATCGCATCGTCGCGAATTGCATGTAACAGACAACAGCCAAGCCGAGGTGTGCTGTGCACCATTGAGCTAGTTGCCCAAATAAAATCGTAGTCCGGTGAAGCTGTAAAGGCCTTGCAAGGCCAATAGCGTAGTCAATTCTAGAAAAAAAAAAGCGAAATCGTTAATGATAACTGCGGACGCGTATGTACGATTGTGCTATAATCATACTTATACATGAGCATAACTAAGCTATTGAAAGACATAATACTTCTACACTAACTAGACAATTGCCTTACCTTCATATAACAAATAGCTTGACAGCCACTAGAGATTCTCTTTGTTAAAACAATGTCAATTCACAGTCAAGAAAATAACTATCTATACTTATATTAATATTATAAAGAGGTGGAGTTTGTGAGGTTGTAGGGGTTAATCTCAGGAACAACTTTTTTTTCTCCCTCTTGAAAGATCCGTTGCGTGTTAGTGTTGGCCCAAAGTAACTATTCCACGCGGATGAAGTCACGATCAGAGGCCAGTCATAAATAAAATTAAAGTGTCTAGAGTTTATTCACAATAATTCCGAAATGTCTGAAACATTTGTGGCGAAATTTTTACTGTCAAATAAAGAACTATTCTTTTTTATGCTACATATCATTACGCTTTAATCTATAAGCAGTAATAATAAAATACAACACTGAAAACCTAGGTTCTGTAGGTTAGGTTGTCTAGGATCTGTCTGTAAAGGCTTATCAGTAGAAGTAACGTAAGGAAGAAGAAACGTAAGTAAGGACTTGTTTACGGTAAAAATTAAAGTAATTGAAACAAGTATACCTATTTTGATAGGCTACTTAATCATCAATATAATATAAAAACACCAGTTAACACCAGTTACTACAGTCAATCACTCTCTTCGAAGTTATGATAGGATTTTGTTCCAAACTGCAAGTATTATAAATACATACAAATCACTACCGGCTTTGTATTATATTTATATCGAAATTTTATTGCCCTTTGTCTGATTCGTTAAGAACCGAAAACAAACCGTAACGTTGCGTATACGATTTCGAAACTAATCGCTAATAATTCATTCGGTTCTATAAATATTGAGACGATGTGAGATTTATTGTGTGCACCTACACATGCAAGCGAGGGTATACACACAACCATGCAGTTATGAAATCGCATATAAATAAAATTTAGTATATGTTGATCTAGGGCAGCTATACTCAACTTACGGCCCGCCGGGTCTTTGTAGTTGGTCCACCGGATTATACTATATTTTCAATTATTTTAAATTTTGTGCCCATCAAAATAACTCTGCAAAATAACTCTGAGCACGCTGTGTAAATTTAGTAGATTCCAGATAACTGCAATCCGTTCCTTATGATATAAAGATTATACCAAGCTTGTTTTATTCGACAACCCATTTTACTAGATTAATACGTTGTTAATTTGGAATTACGTACTTAAATATTGGTAGTTTGCGTCCCTCGACACCATGAGTGAAACATGTTTTTGGTCCGTGTAAAAAGGTTGAGTACCACTGATATACGGTAATCTCTGATACACTTGGACTGGTTTTGACGTCTTTACTTACAGATAGAGTGTGTTTTACATTATTATCACTATGATTTGTCATAGGGATTTAGCATTTTACAGAAGAAAAATAAATGACGGCCCGCTATGAGTTTAGAAACAATATGTTGTTTCCATGAAACAACTGAATTATTTTCATGCGGACAAAGTCCTGGAGGCCTTGTGGTATGACCGATAGAATACCAACCCGATGTCCGTAGGTTCGGGTCCTGGCATGTACTAACGAGTTTTTCGGAATATGCGTACATTAACTATTTTAAATTAGTAACGCTATCGGCTGACGGTAAAGGAAACGATCGTGAGGGAATCTGAACCTGGATTTGTTTTTGTAGTATAAAATTCTCCTTCCTTTTCATCCTTCGGGAAGAAGCATATGACCCTTCAGTAGGTCTCTTACAGGCTGATGATGAAGAGGACAAAGTCGAAGGTACTATTTAGAGTTAGTGAACTAAATAAATTTTCCTGTCTTCCAACATATCACTTCAAATGTTGTACACAAAGAAACGTTATAAGTAAAACATATTTTTGAACATACTAAGTCAGGCAAAACTCGTATATAAATATAGTAATTACGTATTATAAAAGTGAGTCCTCCGCCGCGTCTTTCTGGTCTGTTCGCGATAAACTCAAAACCTATTAAACGGATTTAAATGCATTTATTGTTAATAGATAGAGTGATTCACGAGGAAGGTGTTGCTATATGATTTGTCATATTCTTTTATAAATTGGTTGAAATACAACGATAATTGTTGGAAATATCGAAAAAATCAAGTAGCTTGGAAGCGTTCTTCGAAAATGCTGTCTGAATCGGAGTGTAACAAAACAATTGAACGACGCAGACAAAGTCGCGAGTGTCGGTGATATTCTTATGTATGATGTCTTTTTTTACATTTTGGTATAAAATCTCATAAACAAATAATGTAACTATATACAATTATTGAATTATACAAAGACTTCTTGGTATTCCAGGCGATTCGGTCGCCGGAAATACGTCGTATGCGCGGCCCTTGTGAGAAGCCTTGGGAACGCGGCACACTTCCGTTCAGTAAAATATTGTTTTGCCTTTGTTTTTGTATATCTCGATCTACCTGACTTTGGGTTAGGTCAGTTCATTCTGTTCGTCGACGATAGACTGCATTTTGTGTGAACATTCGGGTCTGAGTGAATTCGGATCACACGTTAACTGAAAAAATAACATATCGTTTCAGTTAGTTGTCTGAGAACCGCCAAATATTGAACTATGATGAAGCGATGTGTGGCAGTTACATTCATGAAACATTCGGCTTAGATTATTCTTTCCATGGATATACAACTTTGTAACAAACTTTTACGACAAAAATTGTACGTTTGCAAAACCATAGATCTATATTAAACTGGATATGCACGTGTAAAATTATACTTGAGTCTACTTGATTCGCGCGAATGTGCATTCTTCATTTCTTGCCTGATGATATACGCTTTTTGTATACGTTTGTATATTGTATTGTATTGCGGTGACGTGTATTATCAATTAATGATCGCTTTTTCTATTTAGTAACTGCACAATACATATAAAAATAAACAAACTACTAATTGTATAGAAAAATAATTAAATAAAAAATAATCTGCCGATATATTATACAGATGATATGAGTGGTCGCCATTATTTTTAGTTCCATAGTATACTTACCATCAGTAGTCCTAGTGCTGTCAGTATATATTTAAAGTTTAAAAGTTCTCTCAAAAAAATAAATCATAAGAGGTAAGCGAAATGGTGGGTCACCTGATGTTAAGTGATCACCACCGTCCATAGACACCAGCAACACCAGAGGAGTCGTAAGTGCGTTGTCAGCCTGCGTTTGTTGGGTAGGGGGAGGGAGGGAAGCTAGGTAGGGAGAGGATGTAGGTGGGCTCCGGCTTTCTCACTGACCGAACAAAACGGAACAATGCAAATACTGTTACTTAACGTTGGTGTTTCTGTGTCGGGTGATAGTTTTTTTTTTTAATCGAAGCACGACATAGTGACTGCACTATGCCTGATGTTAAGCATAGTACAATCCAAAAACATCTGCAACCACCGAGAGATAGATTATCCATCGCCGGTCGCCGCTGTCATGCCGGCCATAATGACGAAAGTCACCCGGTACTGGATATGCACAGGCTGATCCCGAAACGCGACGCGCAGAAGCGAGTGACTATGACGGGCTTTTTCGCCATATACATGGTGGTTGCGACCCAGTCAGGCTGTAAAACCCTACCACCCCGCTATCGCCATTGCCTCGTTCGTTGACAGCAGGGTGCACCACGTGCAGGTGAGGTTGGCTTGGGTGTCTCAAGTCTTAAGATGTATACCCCGGACGAGTTGAAACGAGTTATAGCTTCAGCATGGCTCTACCACAGACCAATTAATTATCTGCATAATTAGCTATTATAAATGTTCTTACGAAGTACGTGACTGATTTTTGTTTGTTCATTGAAATTATAGAGATACTTTGAGACATTCTGTGTTACGTAATAAAATGTAGAAAATATGAATCAAAAAAAGACGTGAAATGTAATATGAGTCGGGCATGATTCCCGTGTCCTCGCGTGTTGCTTCGATCGATGCCAATCAGTCTAGTAACCTGGCATTGTTGTGTCGCATTTTATTCACCATAGGTCATGGGCTGAATTTGTTATTTAGAACGTATACTTCAATAATACCTTTAATATAATTTATAAACTGCATTCTTTTTAGACAAAGAATATAATTTTTAAATAGAATGTTTTAATAATATTTATCGAATAAAATAAAAGTTGTGTGTAGCTTACACACGGTAGAAGTGAAACTTAGTATTCCGATTAACTTGTAAGAAAATCAGATGAATATACTATGGGTGTGGCAAACATTAGTCTTCGGCAATATTTTACAAGTTTTTTTTATGAATAATGTCAATAATACACAACATAGAATAATTTTTAAGAGTGTGACCTACAATCCAACATATGTGGTTCTTCTAGATGATGAGTTTGCCAACGACTGCACTAGACTTACAAACAAATGGAGTTTGGCAAGTTGTAGTAGATTTTTGCGTGTTTAAATAACAATGCTTGTTTGTTGCAGAACTTGGATAACTGGAAGTCGTCCAGACGGAAGCGCGTTGAACACATTATAGAGAGGTGTGTCGAAGTAAGACGTATGGAGAACGAGACGTGTCAGCCGCGGGCCAAATCCAAGACCTTCAATGAAATGTTGGAGGAGAGGTTAGTTTTGAAACTAAATTTATTAACGCGGCTTACGAATTATTAAAAATCATCACGTAACGTATATGCTGTGTGTGTATCGAGCCTACTACAAGCAAATGAGCACAAGAGCAATTGAGTGCGCAGTCCCCCGCAACTCCCTTTCTCTCTGTTTCCTCTCAACGTAAGGAACTTAGTTCATGACGGGGGTCTCCCGACCTCACAATATTTTTTAAATATAAACTTTTACTATAAATACTCCCTACTTCGCCTACGTTGTATATTGTCACAATATATTTTATGTGAATTTTTGGCTGTATTATAGAATGTCATGTAGTGGTTTGCGTATTGTACCCATAAGCTTGTGTGTTTTGGCTGTATATTATGTAATATTGGTGGGGTTTTACGTAATATTGGTTATCGTGCACAAATGAAGTCAATGGGAAATAATACCAAGGAGCATGGATTCTGGCTTGCCACAAAAACCCTAGAAAGTTCTAACAAGACGGCCACCATTTAGTTAGTTTATTGAAATAATCGTAAGAAACTTGCAATATACCCATTTAACAATGGCAGTAGTCTAATAGACTAGAAGATTGGAGGCTAAAAACAAAATAAATAAAAAAAAATTTTTTGTGCAGCAGAGAGAGTATAAAAATATACCTTGTTTGCTAAATTTTTTATTCTTTTCTAGTGCAGATAATATTCGTAATTTGTCGTCCGAGTGTCTAGAAAGTAAAGCAAAGAAAATTTAATTTATTTGATCGAGTAGTTTTGCGTGACACATACACTTTGACAGGCCACTATCATTGTATTTATAAGCATGATATGATATGCTTCTGATATGAGAAAAAGGCAACAAATCTTCAATAAGACTTCATTACGAAAAAATCGACAACGTGTGACCGTATTCTAATTTTAATATCAATTTAACAAATTTAGTAACATTGGTAAATTCATCATAAACTAAGATAATAGAAAATAAATTTCAGTTTTTTTTTCTTCTCGAACTGACTACGCTATTGACCTAGCAAGGTCTTAACAGCTTCACCGGACTACTAAGGCGAGCGCTTAAGGCACTCAGCCGATTTTATATTGGCAACCAGCTCAAGGGTGCACAGCACACCTCGGCTTGGCTGTTGCCCGTTGCATGCAAAAATCGCGACCTAACTTAGCTAAGCTAGCTAACTATTCATATATGTTTGAGTTGTCGAAACGTATATGAGTACCAAGCATATCCGCCTCGACAACTCCTCCATATATTTTTATCGGAAAATTTGGAGAGTATTTCAGTTCGATAAGGGAAAAAAAAAATTACCAAAAATAACCCTTCCACCAAAATGTGTAGCGTGTAGGCGTGCATGTGTGTGGAGGTGATCGTGTAGTGTTGTAGCAGTGATGTATGGGTGTGTCACCGTATCGCGCAAGCAACGCACTCAAGGGCTCCCTACCGAGGGATCGAACCTAGGCTAGAGCCGCTGCCGTGGGAGGCCTAATCGGGTGTGCGGGAGCGAAGTTAACCCCCAAACCGCGGCGACGCGATCTGTGGTTACGCGGGCGTGGGCGTGAGCACGCTCTGTTACGAGGGACAGGCTGGTACTGATAAAAAAGATCTTTTGCTGTCACTCGGATTTGAACTGTGATTTCACGGATTTTCGAAGCAGTCGATTTCCATCTGAGCTATTTCTGTTTTCTAATAAATTTCAGTGCTTTGATTGATGTTAATCGATGAAAAGTCTATCTATAAAATTTTTTTTTTGGCAGACCGAAGTCTCACGAACGGCTAAACATTGCGTTTTACTAATAAAGAACACGAATAAGACTTATACTCCATAGTATCTGAGATACTTTTAATATAGGTAATTAATAATAAGATCAGCATCTACGTCCACGAAATATAAAAAAAGATTACAAACCGAATCTTTAAACGCGATCAAATTGTTATTGCATTATTATTAAGAACACATAATCAAATGTTACGAAATTAACAATTGCTCTCGTAATCTTCTATTACAAATCGCAAATTACCCCTGTGAATGTTTCACAAGTTGTTAACCGTCCAAACATTCCTTTTACAGATTATTGAGTACATAATAAAGATGATTGCTCTGGACCTATGTAATTATTTTTCATTTTGCATGCTATTCATTAAACCCTTTGTTGATGCATATATTACGTTAATGGAAGTTACTGAATTGGTTAAAAGATTGAAGTCTACATTTAAATAAAGAGTAGGTTGCTCCTATTGCCAAACGTAGTCTTCTTTCTTTTTTTTATTGTAGCACGGCAAAATGACTGCACTATGCCTGATGGTAAGTACAGTGCAATCCAAAAATAATAGCAACCACCGATTGACACACTATCCATCGCCGGTCGCCACTATCATGCCGGCCTGCAAAAAGCTGGATATGCACAGGCTGATCCCGAAACGCAGAAGCGAATCACTATTACGGGCTTTTTCGCTATATACATGGTGGTTGCGACCCAGTCAGGCTATAAAACCCTACCACCCCATTTTCGCCATTGCCTCGTTCGTTATTCAGCAGGGTGCACCACGAGCAGTTGAGATTGGCTTGGGTATCTCAAGTCTTATGAAGTTATTTGACACCCCTTACACCCCAAAGTATCTTTAAATTATCTAATCTTTAAATATAATTTGGACTGTTCCAACTTAAACGTTATAAAATGAGTCACAATGGCGGCCTTTTTCATATTATGTTAGTCACTCTACGACTCAAAGTAGACGAGAAACTAGACAAAATAAAATTATTTGTTATTTCTTGTCGTGTGTAAGATATATCGATTGTCGACTCACGTAACATTATATTGATGTCATTGACTCGATACGCGGTGTTGAATTACTGATGGTTAGGGTTCCGTTGAAGCACGAGATTAGTGAACCCCATTATTAATTATTAACTTAAAGATTGGTATATCAACTTATACTTCGAAATTTTGTACTCTATTGTCAGTCTCTTGTTATTTTTAATTAAAAATATAATTATTGTCTTCATTCTTTTGGTTGAGAATATCTGGTACTTAAGAAGGCGAAATGGAAGTCGTGTCTTTTTTAATTGTCAATGAAAGCCTGAAAAAAACAATGGTAAAAATGTATATATATTTTTTGTTTTACTAATGAAAAAATACCTACAATTCGATGGAAGAATAAATACTCCCTTGACCTAAAGGTTATATTGGTTTAGTATCTTAACTTTAAACTTAGTTGTTATCATCCCTGTGGTCCCATTTACTCCCGAGTCCAGTTATCCTAGTTAATGTTATAATTTCGATTTTAAGTCTATTACTACATTTTCATACCCTAACTACACAATGGATCGTCATGTTGGCATTTACTATGGATAACTTTTACCTTAAAAGAAATACCATTGTCCATGGATAGGTAAAACTTACCTTAACGTGGGTGACATCACAACCAGAACCTAGTATTTATACATATTCATTTTCGTATATTTAAAGTAAATATTCGATTGACTTCATTCAATAAGTGATGAGGACGCCTTTAGCATATATGTATAGTAATTATGGCATTTATTTAATGCTTTAGGAGGAGTTATACGTAGTTTGGAACTGTATTGTATGGTGTACAATAGTAATTATGTAAACGACTAATAATTAAAAAAAAAACTAGCGAACCCTTCACACAGACATTCTGTAAGTACTTAATGAAAATGAAATGGAATTAAAAATAGTGAAAAGTGCAGCGATGCTGAAAATTTCAATTGTAATGTTATTTTATATGAAAAATCTAATAAATTAAAAAAAAAAAAAACGGCTAGACATTAATAAGTTTTAAGGTTTTAGATTTACGATTAAATCTCAACAAAAACTGCGTCTACAGGTTACAATTGTAAGTAAGAACCATAAAGGTGACACCTAATTACAAAAGAAAATCACTAGAATCAGTAAAACTGTGTATGAAGAGTAGAATTGCTAAAATACTTTCATTGTAATTGTATATATATTCAATCACGTAAATTGGAGATGAATATGCGATAGGTTTTCATTGATTACATAGTATCTATATATTGTACATAGAATGTATTTCTGTGGTTTACATAGAATATATTTTACATAGAATATAGTTTACATAGAATATATTTCTGTAAGTTCGTAGAGAATACTTTTTAAAATAATATCAGCTCAAAACTCTATTTATTATGTGCTGCACTATAAACTGCACGTAAACTGGATATTTCGGTGAAGTATTAAAGAGAAAAAACAAATAAAGACCGAGTCGTAGTTTTTTATTATAAAGTAAGCATCGTATATCGACAACTGATTGGCTAAACTCAATAAACTTGTATATTTCCCAACCGCCTCTCACAGCAATACACGCGATGTATTCATAATATAAGTCTTAGAAGTCGTTCGTAATTTATTTTTACATTCATGAATGAAATTACAACAGAATGTCGTAACCTACAAGCACGGTATATGATTAACTTGAATTGTTCAATTGCCAATTCCTTTGAAATTATTTGTTGTTTGAAATGATGTGTCATTGTCATTTTAATTGGACTGATGGATGGTTTTAATGCCCCTCGACTTCATCTATAAGATGGTTTTATATTTAGTAAATATTCTTCCAAATTAGTACTGACATTGTCAAGTAAGCAATAATATTACAAGTGTCTTGCGATAATTTCATGTTCTAGTAAGTTGGTGGTCTGCCTTATTAGAACTTTCTAGGGAGTTTTTTTTGGCATATCAGAATTTATGCTCCTTGGTATTATTTTCCAACCTCTCCACTTATGCATAATTATCTAAGTAGATTACGTATAATGCCACAACAATTACAAAATATAGAGTCAGTACATGACAGACTATATTCTTATTATTACATATTCTTATTATATATATATTCGTATGAATAGGCACCTAGTGGGTAAGCACGATACATCGTCGGCCTCATCGTCACTTACCATCACGTGAGATTGTGGCTAAGCGCGTACCTATCGAATATAAAAAAAACTTTAGATCCCGTCAAAAACTCGAATTTAAAAAAAATATTTGGGTCTTAATAATTACTATACGGAACCCGTACAAACTTAACACGCTTGGCTATTGTTTTAATTCTTTGCCGGGAGTCCAGTATATTATGAATCGCCGTTAAAGTTACATAGTCTGTAATAGTTGTTTCATAAGAATAATTATTTTGTTGTATAAGAACAATTGTTTGATTTACAAATTTTATTTTACTTGGTCTGGCACCCGGTTTTATTTGCATATCTTTTTAAGATCTTTATCGTAATTAATTATCTCCTTACTTAACCTATAGCTTCTTACATTGGAAAATGAGTGTGAACGGCTCGTGTCCTTGTATGTTGCGATTTATACGCCTCAAACAGGCTTCGGTACATTCAGCGCAAGCGCGATTGCTTTGCTGCAGAAATAGCTGAACTATAAAAACAATTAAAGATATGAGGTAAATAAAACTATCTATTCCTATTCTTGCGAGAAATTAATATTGAATATTTTAAAAGATAATATTATTAAATGAGTATATAACACGGCATAAATAAGTCTCCGTAGAATTAAATTACTCACGTGCTTTCTCAAAGGCACTCGTTTTAAAGTTAAGTCCACAAGGACATAACGGCTTCGCGACACTTCCACAGTATAAGTAACTGCAATTTGTCAAGCAAATTCTTAGAAAAAATATGGTAAGTGTTACACACCTCACTGTGTGTTATAATTATTTTAATTTCTCAGTATTCATATTTGAGACGGTAATCCAAACTGCACACGATTTCGCGTGATATAAATTATGATTCTCTCCCACTGGTTTTGGGTTGGCAAAAGTGTTGTGTGTGAAATTCCGTTCTGTTACTGGGGTGTGTATTGTATTATGTAGACATGATGTCTTAGTGGTTCTGTGTTCAAACACCGCGTCGATATTTGTAAGATCAAATCCTGCAATAAGCCAGAGCTTTAGCTAATGGAAAATATAATGAAACCATAGCATGGAGGCAGGGTTTTTCTTAATGCCTGTTTGGGTAGTTATCATTTTCAAACCTAAATCTAACTCCCAATGCCTATTAGTGTGTCCCTCATAATCTATTAACAACAGATGTGAATGTGGTCTACCTCTAAAAATTTTAATGTATCGAAATATCTATTTATTTTTTAGTGCTGTAAAGAGTTCATGCTATTTCTTACAATTGTGATATGTAAAGGCATAAAAAATCTTATATATTAAAAATACGAACCAATTATAGCCTTTTAAAATGGATCTGCGTTTAGTCCGGTGAAGCTGTGAAGGCCTAGCAACGCCAATAGCGTAGTCAGTTCGAAAAAAGGGAGCTGTGTGTATAGAGACGACGAACTTTGGTGTTTAACCGACTGTCATGAAAGTTGAAAAGATTACTCGCCAATAGGTGGCGGTGACTTCGTTACAACAAATAATAATAGCTATACGATACATAAGAGCACAGTTAGTATAATATACACAGATAACTGTATTACTTCATAAAAGTTATAAACTCTTACGTAAAACCGTATCGCTCTCAAAACTCAAACGTATCTATGCATATCTACAGATTAATGTCGACACTTTGATCTATGTGAGTTTGTTGATCCTCATATCTCTAATATACTGTGTATGAGAAAAATGTAGAATATTTATATAATATTCATTATTATAGTGAATATAGTAATACTTAACGTAGGGTTTACACCAGATAGTTGTTGACAGAATGAAAAGCATTATATTTAATAACTTCTGTATACAATAACTACATAACAATGTTCTAATATTAAAAGTGAAATAGCCATATTCCCCAAGAATGTTAAGTCATAATCACGACGTATTTTGGCCCTACATACGATTTGTTTATGTATTACAAGAATATCTAGAGTTGGTAAGTTATTTTTTCCTTTGTGGTGGCTAGCCGACTGTACATCTAATTCAAATTTGTAACTTTAATGAATTTTGAAAAATTTAATTATCCCACTCAAAGCCGATAAATAGTAGTCAAACTCAATTATTGTGTTTGTGATTTTGTCATTACTTTAATGGTACTACTTTTAAGTGTATTAATCGCAGGGAATCTACAAATTACAATAAATGATGATCTCAATATAATTTTAAGTTTTTTTAAAGAACCTAAGTAATCATATTACTTTATCTGATGAAATGAAATAAAAAAAGTCGATTACATTTGTGAAATTGATTGGACATTTCTAAATATTCTAAACACAGCTATGAATTACCAACCACTGTCTCGGTCACTAGCGTCAGACGAACGCGTGCTTAAGCAACCTAACAAAATAACATCACAACTCAACGATTGCTATAAAATCAGGATTATACGGACTGTTACTGTCGGATTGTGAGATAATATTTTACTGTCGTATTGTGGAATTATGCTTTACTGTCAGATAGTTGGATAATTACCGTCGTGGGCGTAACGACGGTCTTACTTGCGACAAATATGTTATTGTGTGACGCAAGATCTTCACTTACCTTCGACGCTGCACTGTTTCGATAGGAATTTTATGTCAAATATGGGCAGTTCGAAACATATATAATGACTTAATACAATTACCGTAATTAATCTAAAACCATGTACCTATATATTACTACTATAATAAAAAAATGAACATTTCACTTAGATATACATCTACAGATATATATCGTTATTATTGATGCCGCCGTGTATAAGTTCACGGTGGCAAGGAAGAAAAATGGGAAGTCTCCGGCCGTCAGGCAGCTAGAGGAGAGGTGACAAATTTCAAGGGAGGAGGCAGTGGAGGCAGGACCTGACGGACGTCCGCCCGGTCCTGCCGGAATGGATAAACAGGAAGTGGGGCTTCCTGTCGTTTTGACTGGTGCAGGTACTCACCGGACATGGATGTTTCGTATGATACCTCCACCACATCGCTCGAAGGGAGCCGACCATGCGGCTGTCGCAAAGTACGGCGCTAAGGAGGAAACTCCACAGCACACTCTGTTTGAGTGTGCTGCGTGGGAGGGACAGTGCCGCATTCTGGCTGCAGCGTTAGGGTAAGCTTTATCGCTGTCAAGTGTGGCTTGTCAAGAGATAGCCTCCGTCTGCGAGGTCATCTTACAGAAGGAGGCAGCGAGAGATACCGTGAAGAGGATCCTCTGAGCGGCCCTCTCCGTCAACGGTGGACCGGTAGGAGGAGCCGAAAGGGCGCAAGGCAATTCGGCCTTGGGAGTCGTCTCCTCATTGCACAGGTCTGGTTGACGAGGGAAGGCAGCTGGAGTTTACTTAGTCTGTCCCCCTTGTAGGCAGGATTCCAGCGGTCACCTTCTGGATGGACCGGTGGGGCAGCTATCGAAGGTCAGTAGCAAGGACGATCCCTTGCCGTCCCAACAAATGCGATCTGTTGGTACACCGTGGAGTTTTAGTCCGTGCAAGTCGGACATGATCCACTCTCTCCCCGGAACGGTGGGTATCCATAAGGGATTTCCCTACGTTACAAAAAAGTTAATGAAATACTATATTTGAATACTTTGATATAAATATGACTATTTACAAGCGACAGCCATTTTTTGTCTATTATCTTGTGTTGTTACTGATAATTGCTATTATTATTAGAAAATAAAAATGTTATGAATTTTAAGTAATTTGCATATATTAATATTTTTTTATCGTATATCCTTTATATGGGATTGCATATAAAATGCAAAGCAACATTGCGATTTGATATATCTTCTTTGAAACGCACAATATGTACGCATGCGAATATTGTATGTATTTTAATTATCTCAATTCTAACTCTAACAATTCTATTCATTTTTAACAATATAAAATATTTTATTCGTAGCTATTTCGTGTGACTACAAAATTAAATAATTCCTTGTCGAAGGAAATCAACTTTCATAGGTAAAGCCGGTTTTTGAGAGCACGGTGTATATTACAAGTCCGTTTCGGTCGGCGGCCGCTGCACGAATGATCGGGTTACATGCGCTTGCACAGGAAAGTGTGGTGATTTGAGTGTAATTATATATTCCTATGAATTATTATTTTTAAAGGATATTATAACTGTTTCGAGTGTGAATGACGTAATATTAGGAAGAGAAAGTGAATTAGATAATAACGTATTAAGATTAAAATGACAAACCTATAGTGCTTAAAAAGGTAATCCAATTAGTATTATTATAATAAAGTAGAAAGTTTATGTAGGTGGAAATATCTTTGCTACCTATTCAAGTTAAAACTACTGAACGAATCTTGATGAAATTTTACAATAGTGTTTGCTGACCCGGCCATTCATCGGTGTGGCTCAGTTGTTACATGTTGAATTAAAATTATTTAGTATTTCGTATTTATTACTCAGTAAATTGATTAACAGAACACGTGCCCCATAAAATAAACTGGAGTTGAAAGGAACTTCAAAATTAAAATATATATCTATAACAGTCGGTCCTGCAGTTTTCTGATAACAAACTAGTTTAAAGCGCCATCTGTTCGAGACCGATGAAACTTATAAATAATAACAATAATCAACATTGACAATCGTTTACTTTGTAATTGAAAAATATAAATATCAATTTCCTGAATTTCCTAAATCCTATTTTTAAAATTGAACCAAAAATATATGTAAATGCCAACTTTAATAAAGATCGGTTGAATAGTTTCGGAGTTCATCTTGGACAAACAAAATGACACTGAATTTTTATACATTTAAATAGCTTATGCATCAGAATAGCACTGGTGTAATTTTATACAGTTTTTGTGTAAGTTGGTTAAAATATTGATTTGATGCCTTATATTTTTTCATCTTTGTATAAAATATTTTGATAAATAAATATTGCAGACGACGTTACGGGTGTTAGGTTGTTCATATATTTAATATTAATTTATATTATATACTTATGGTTATGTTATATTAAACACAATAAACAAAACAATTAAAGTCGTCTCAAGCTTGTCTTTTATGTAGTACTTGCGGGCCCGACGGACGTTATCCCGTCCTGATAATAAAAACAAATTATATACCTAAACCTTCCTCATGAATCACTTTATCTATTGGTGGAAACCGCATGAAAATTCGTTCAGTAGTTTTTGAGTTTATTGTAAACAGACAGACAGACATGGTAAAGGACTTCCTTTTATAATTAATATGTAGCGATGATGCTTTATATTTCAATTCATCATATGTGGGTAAAAATCAAAACACCCTTAAAAGATTGACAGATTGCAGTGTTCCCTTCATCTTATTCTTAATTATGTTTGAAAAAAAAAGCAATTGTTTCCATCTTTAAAAATTTTAATTATTAAATACTAGCTTTACCCGCTTCTTCTCTGGTATTAATGTATAATTTGTTCCCGACAGGCTTTTTCTGTATGAAATGTAGCCTTTGTACCCCCGTCAATGTACAAAACAGTACAAGATGATGGGTTGATTAGTTAATGCGTTAGAGCATTACACAAACTTACATTCGTATAATATTAGTAAGAAGTTACAATTAGAATTGCCGTATTTAGTTGTTCAATTTACAGTTGTTTGACTCTAAATAATAGTTAAAATGTTTTTAATCCTAAGTTTTTAGAAGACAGATTTCACGCTACACAAACTGCCAAGTGAAGTCATCAGTTGCAATATTTATTATCTGGTTGTTGATTTCTTAATCGCGACAATGATTGTATTGTTGAAAGTCTCCTAATCGGTAATTGATTTAAAGTTATATAATTGCACTGGTAAATTAGAATGACTGAAATTAATTGAAATTATTGCGTAATATTATTATTTCTAATCCTATAATTATTTATTTAGAGGTAACGTGTCCTAGGCCCTATATTTATAAAATACTTATAGTCGCCTACGTCTTCACTTGCGTTTATACCTTAATACATTTATAATACCTTACTTCTTTAATTTAGTAGACACCATATTGTTATTACGAAAACAAGCAGTTTGAGCAATATACAATATGGGACTTTGCAAATCATGAAATACCAAGTTTCAGTAACTCTGTATCTTAACTCTACCCTCCCAATGCATTCTTGACTAGCCTCTACCCGCGACTTCGTTCCCTTTTTTTTCTCGAACTGACTACACTATTGACCTAACAAGGTCTTAACAGCTTCACCGGACTTCGTTCGCGTGGAATAGTTACTTTGGGCTTACGCTAATAAGCGACGGAAGCTCTGAAAAGGAGAAAAGCCCCGATTTTAAAATATTTTTCATTGATGCTCCGCTCCTATTGGTATTAACGTGATGATATATAGCCTATAACCTTTCTCGATACATGAGCTATATAACATTGAAAGAATTTTTCAAGGCGGACCAGTAGTTCCTAATATTACCCCCTACAACGTCACAAACTCTACCTCTTTATAATATTAGTATAGATAATTTAATGTATGTCGGCAAAAAATTTAAAAAGCTTTATTTCGTATGTTGACAAGATGAATATGACAGAAATACGGTGATAACCGAAACCTGGGATAAACTGATCGTCCTGTGTTTCAGATTTAGTAGAACTAGGAACAGTTTTTTAGGTATGTTAGGGTTTACAATAAACTCTCAAAATTTATTATTACCCATTTACGGTACGGAGAGTCATGTAAATCGGATTTTGGTGTTAAAAGGCTATGTGAACGATGCTAAGGTCTGGCATTTACTCCTCTTTTTTTTTTTAACTTTATTTTTGGCAATCAATCCATCCGATTATTACTGCCATTATCACGTAGTCAATAATATCACAAGCTTCGTGTGATCATTCCAATATTAAGCAACGTGTGAATCCATATTCTAACAAGATGGTGGATCCCTTGCTAGAACCTTCCAGGGAGTTTTTGTGGCATCTCAGAATTTCATGCTCCGTGTTATTATTTTCCATTCACTTCACTTATGCATAATAAACTAACTATATTACGTAAAACACCACCAAATTTACACAATATATAGTCAAATAACATAAGATTATGAATAAAATATAAAATCCACTACATGACAGACTAAAATCCCGCCAAAAACTAAACTCCTCTTTGTGCATGCATTAAAAACAGTAATTACTGGGTTGTCTGTCCGAACCGGTGATAGTTTTAACATTCATAAGTGTTTTATTCATGCCTAAATTGTATGATTTTAGATTGTTGATGATGTTTTAGATTTATCAGTTTAAGTCGTGCGTTGTCAGTCCATGAGCCTCAGGAGTTAAATGATTCGCTAGTTTCAGTGTCATGTATCAACCACAATTAGGCTATACATCATATATTATAATACAAAGTAATACTAAACTCTAGGTTGCGGTCGTCGACTCTCCCGATACGATAAACGTATTTCAGTGTGCTTTGGATACCGCTTAATTAAGTCGTTGCCGATTCGCTGCGTGTATTTTTTTGTTATCTAGCCTTAGCATCTAACCGTTTCTTGATTTTTTTATAAAAACTTGTTAATTCTCGAATGGTACTCCTTTAAACGGTACTTGGTGATAATGTATTTTAGAGTAGTAATTTATCTTATGATACCCAATGCAGTCTGTTAATATAACTATAGTATTATAATATGGACTAGCTGTGCCCGCGACTCCGTCCGCGTTGAACCTAATATAAAAAACAGTGACTAAAAAATCTGAATATATATAGTCCATTTAATCAATTAATTATCTCATATAATTAAGTCGCGTTGTCATTAAAATTATAATAACTTTGATACAGTGAATCGATTTTAATCGAGGATATACTTTATGATTTTCTTGGTGAGGTTTTATCGTGAACGCAGAACTTTAGCGATGATCCGTGTTCAAACAAACAGACAGACACTTCTATAAATGATTGAAATATATATATTTTTCATAAAAATCTAAAAACTACAGATACGTTAGATTTACATTTTTATTGTATGTATGAACTAGCCTCTGCATGCGACTTTGTTCGCGTGGAATAGATACTCTGGGCTAACGCTAACACGCAGCGGAAGCTCTCACGAGAGAAAAAATCCCCGATTTTTTAACATTCTTCATTGGTGCTCAGCTCCTGTTGATCCTAGCGTGATGATATATAGCCTATAACCATCTTCGATAAATGATCTATAAAACATTAAAAGAATTTTTCAAATCGAATCAGTAGTTCCTGAGATTACCCCCTACAACGTCACAAAGTCACAAACTTTACCTCTTTATAATATTAGTATAGATAGATGAAACATAATGTATATTTTATTACCTAACTACGCAGATATGGTAGTGTTTTTCGAGTATATATATCATTTCCTATATCCTAGTTATGTTCCGTAGCGTAAAGAGAGTTATGTATTTTAATATAAATATTATGTTTTACTAAGCAAGAAGTCATATTAATCATTTCTGTTGAAAGTTTGATTCCCTATTAGTATATGTTTTACATTTCAATGGATAATATTTCGCTCAAGTGCATTAAAATTTCAAATAAAAAAAAAACGAGTGCTATTTATATGGAAAATTAATAATCACGATGAGAGAGATGAACATCTCTTAGTATTAATATTATGAACTCAAACTTTACCAGATTTTTTATCAACATCTTGGACGATATTATAATGGAACTAAAAAAAAATTAAAAGCTTTTTGGCTATTGTATAATATTGGTGAAGTAGGAGGTATTCAAAGCAGTATAGGTATACATTTCTTTTAAGTCAGTTTTTTTTTGTTAATAATTGTACTTGTTTTATTGTGTTTGATAACGTTTTGCTATATGGAAGAATAAATATGCAATTCCACGTTTCCAAATAAAGTAACAATGTTGTGTCATTTTCCAGACGACGTACAAGCGTTTATCGATGATAACCAGTTCACGTCGACCTCTTTCGTAAAACACTTTTAACTACTCGCACGTCCAATAAAACCGGACGATAAAAACGTTTACATCTAGACCTCGCGTCGGGAACGTTTCTCGCGACGGCGGAGTTCTTTGAATATGGTTTTGTAAGACTGAAGCGAGATTACCATCTCTAATGTTGTAATAACATTTGACGTTTTCGTGAAAGGTGTAACGAATCAGCCGTTGCTCAAATTGGCAAGTCTGTGATGAAAACTCAATCTCAGTGTCTCATTAAATCGCAACTTACGTTTTAATTTATTTAGGTGTTACGTAACATTACTTACAATGTAGTGACTTATTGGAGACTAGATGTGCCCGCGACTTCATCCGCGTGGAATATAAAGTAAAAAAAAAGGAGTGATGAAGGCAGGACGGCGTTTGTCGGGCCCGCTAGTTCATTATAATACTTAATTTAATTTAGAAAAAAAATAGTAACAGTAACCGTATCGATTTAAAGAATTTCCAATTTTTAGATGTTAGTAATAGTTACACAAGGAAACTTGTTATGATGATTCTTACTATCTATATATTAATACGTGAAGAAAAATCTTTGTACCCCTTTTTAACCGATTTCCCGTGAACGGGTGAACTTGATATTTGCCATAGTTAAAGTTTGTATGGCGGAGAAGTTCAGATAGCTGTTTATTTTATATAAATTGCATTAGAAGTACATTAAATTAATTAAAATATGCACTACTCACACTACTACTTGAATTTTACACAACATATACACACATGTAAATAAAAAAGACATTTTGACAGCCGTCAATAATTACGAACTTCAAAAAAGGTTGTGAATGAAGTTGCTATGCTCTACTGTATGTATTTTTTAACTCTTACGTTCCAATTACCATTTTTCATCCTACATTCAACAATTATATTATAAAATATAACTATTATTTTAATGTTTATTATTTTTTAGGGTGATCTCACTTCAAATGATGACTTAATAAAAAAATGAGCCAAATAATACTCAGTATAATCAAAATAACAATATTTTTCATAAAAGTAATCCATGACTTAGACCTCCGCGGTTACAATGTTGCAATTCAACCTCATGTAGCAACAAAAAAGAATTTATTTTCAAAAGCTGATGGTAGTATTAAAAACATCTTTGTCTTGGATTCACCATTTGATTGTATTGTGCATCCATTACTTTTCCAAACGATGATACTGGGCATATCACTATTTCTCACAATGAATAGACTACATTAAATTCAATATCACCCAGAATTTCCACCCACCCATGGTGTCGTGTAAAATTAATTGAAAGTTGTGTCATGAGTTGCGATAAATTTCTTTATTTTCGTAAAGTTATTTTTACTTAAAATTTGAGAGCTTTACCACGTGGTTTTTGTTTCAAATTTATAATTGATTTCAATTTTCATTTACACAGATTTTTTAAATGTTTATATAATTAAAGATCATGGACAAATGGTAAACAACTGAGTAACCATGATGAAAACCTTTGATTATGGAAGTATAATAAATACCCTTTGACAAAAGAACCCTAATAAAGTTCAAACTTTAAAAAATCAATTAACTATGGTCGAATGTCGACCACTGGGCGTCCACTAGTTTATTCTATTACTTCTTAATCCGTTAGAAAATTCGTTTTTTAACACCTTCAGTCATTTTTTCATAAAAATTTGAAAAGTTCAGGACACGTTACAATTTACATTGTTATTGTATGTATTTATATATATAAGAGATTTTATGTATCCTTGGTCTAGATCGTCTCTTGATCGAAATTGAACTGTCGTTTATTATTTTATAAAGTTTGAATTAATTTGAATGTTATTGTAGCACGAATAAAAGCGTTCGTTAATCTTACATCACTGCAACAACATTACACATATCACCCCCACACACGTATGCGTGATACACGCTTACACATGAAAGTGGAAAGGTTTTGTTTCTTTCCCTTATCGAACCGAAATAGTTTAGAAAATTATCCGATACGAAATATATATTATATAAGAGTTGTTGAGGTATGTATGCTTGGTACACATATGTTCCAACAACTCATATATGTATGAATAGTTAGCTGGGGTCAGCTCAGATAGGTAGCGAATTGCACGTATCAGGCAACAGCCCAAGCCGAGGTGTGCCATGCGCCCTTGAGTAAGTTATCACATAAAGAAGGCTGAGCGCCCTAAGCGCTCGCTTTAGTAGTCCGGTGAAGCTGTGAAGACCTTACTAGATCAATAGCATAGATCGAGAAAAAAAATAGCGTTCGTTATTTTTACTTTTGTAAATCCGGTGTAGCTGTAAAGGCCTTGCAAGCCTTAGCATAGTCAGTTCGAAAAAAGGTTGAGGTGAAGTTTGCGCTTACCCTGTTATACTATAGTGTTATGTACTAAGTCTTTTGTAGTTAAAGTTAAACGTGGTCACGACGAGCTGAGTGGCAGATGGCCCGCATTAATCCGTCAGGGTGAACACGGCTTTCTCGCTGTTCAAAAATAAGTAATTGCGAACTTTTTGCCCCGGAGATCACGTTTCGTTGTAGGTTAATTGTAAATCGAGATTTTATTTAAACCACAGTAAGCACAAAAGACCAACATAATCTTATCAAATTTTTTCAAGTTTTTTTTTTGTTTATATACAAATAAATAGTTCATTTATCGAGGAAAGCTATATATCATTACGCTTTTGACCAATAGGAGCGAAGCAGCATTGAAGAATGTTTTCAAAATCGTCTTTTTTTTCCTTTTGAGAGTTTCTGCTGCGTGTTATTTTAGCCTAATGTAACTATTCCACGCGGACGAAGTCGCAAGCAGAAGCTAGTATTATATAAAATAGTAATCCAGAAATATTCAAAGACACAAGACTATTTCCACCGTCAGTTAATAATAACTCACCGCGACCGTGCGCTACGGGATGTGTGAACGGAACTATAATTAGTAAGTTAGATACAACTTTCACTTTACCCTTGTTTGCTTGGGCAATGGATTGGTATATATAGGAATATAAAGGCATAATCGTTTAGTACTGTTATATTAAGTACAGGTTTACTGCTATTCAATACTTACCTTGTAACACTATTTGATCTGACGCTATGTTACGTCAAATCTAGATAAAGATTTGCTCTCAATTGAGACTTCTTAATCTGAATCTTAAATCTTACCTGACTAATAGATTCCTGATGAGAAATTATTAATTCTTGATTTATATCTATCAAATTAGTTAGAACATTTTTTTCTTCTCGAATTGACTACGCTATTGAACCAGCAAGGTCTTAACAGCTTTACCGGACTCCGAGAAAATTAAAAGAAATATCACCTCAGTACGGCTTAATTATTATTATGTTTATACGACTGGGGATAAACGAACGTAGGGGTGTTATCTGATGGTGATGATTATCGCTATCTATTTACATCTGTGACACAAGAGAAACTACGCAGTAAGGAGTCGGCTCATTTCTTGAAGGTTAATATGCTTTGGGTATTCACTCCAAAGAATCATCTGCTGAGTTACTTCACCGCTTAAAAAAAACTCCTAAGAATCGATGTACGTGGAAAAAACGCATGCAAAAGCCCTCTAGTCCGCCCATCCCAAAAGACGACTTCCAACCATAAAGATGACAAGGGTGAAATTTCGATATGTGATGAGTCGTTCGGTAATGGAACTCAGCAGCAAGTATCAAGATATCAACTTCGAAACGCTCTCCTTAATAGATTTTATAAAAGACGCAGAATTTAAAGCACAAGTTAGGCCTTGCATGAAATACTGTTCGCACCTCTGGGACGGTTTCGCCAAATACCTACTGGATGCACCGGAAAGGTTGCAGAGACGGGCTGTCCGCATTGTCAATGATGCAGACATTACAGAGTTTATAGAGCCGCTTCAACTGCGCAGTGATATTGCCTCGCTGAGGGTGTTCTACCGTCTGTATCATGGCGAGTGTTCTGCAGAGTTGTTCAATTTAATCCCTTGCTCTCCTTCCTATCTGGGCACAAAATAAAAAGTTCGCAACATCCTATCTTTGCCGTACCTTGAATCTGTGGAACAATCTCCCGGCTAGTGTGTTCCCTCCTTCCTATAATATGGGGTCCTTCAAGCGTAACTTGAAGAGGCATTTACGCAGGCCGGCATGACATCGACGACCGACAAAGGACGACGTATCTCTCGGCAGTCGCCTTGTAAACAAATGCGTTAACAGGCACTCCGGCCGAAACATAAGAGCGGTAAATGATTTTACTACAACAGAAATTCACATGTTTACCAAGAGAATGTTTCAGAACGCTACAAATTGAGCGTCATCGCTTTACCTTGTTAAATTTATAGATACCTAGATAAGTCAGTCTACTAATTAATTTCGCAACCGCTGACAACAACGTTTATATGTCCATATTACGAAAGTACCTGTGTAACTTTGAATTCTTGTGAAATGCCTTCCAACAGTAAATTGTGTTTTATATCATATTCGAAATCGCTGTTTGCCACGCGACTGTGCAATAACATATACGTGTTTGAGATATTATACACCGTTTTATCAGTCTAAACATAAAATAATAATCAAGATAAGGTTTGGGCAGAAGCAAATATAATGAGAGACCGTTTATGTATAGAAATTATATTAAATATTACAAATATGAAAAAAAAAAGTTATTGAGTGTACACGGACAATACAATAGTTAAAAATTGATATAGGGTTACAAAGATAACATAAAATAAATCAAAGAAATTAAACGTTACAAGATATTGAAATTATGCCGTAGTATTGCTAGAATGGCGCATAATTCAACATGTGCTGATTGCCATCATCGCAAGTGACCCCAGCGCTGATTTTCAATTGTGTCTAAGTGGTTTTAAACATTAGGAAAAAAACAAAGGAAAAAGTTTGTGAAGATATTTGGATATTTACTACTCTTTCACTCAAAAACAAACATAAGAATAACGTATCCTGTGTTTTATAAATCTATTATTTGAATTGGTCGAAATATTTGTTATAAATTACTATTACGAAATATTTTCCATCCAAGGGTTACCTCGGTAACACTTAGATTATGGTGTCATCATGTGAAATACAGACGAAATCACGACTAATTAATATGTGTATCGACGCTTGAAATACGTCCTATAAAATCGACTGGAAAACATATTGGATTAATTTAAAAAACTAAATATTAATCTTACCAGATAAAGAAAAAACATAGTTGTTCTTAAAGAGAAGCAAATGCTTGTCAGGTAGATAACATTACAGTAGGTCAAGCAACACCTGTTTTCCAACTGGCAATACACGGTTAGACGCTGGAACGCGGTAGCGATCGCCTCTAGTGATGGGCTACACTTTATGATAGATTACTATCGATATCCGAATTTACAATCTAGTAACGTTATTAAATTGTTGTGTAAAATGGACTAATTAACTTTTTTTTGTTTTGTATCTACATGAAGTTGACTTAGAAATTGGGAAGCTTAAAATAAAAGTCATACGAACGGTACCGAATAATGTTGTAATAATACAATAATTGTCATAGTAGGGTTTATTTGCATCCAGCTCAGTGCGGCAAGAGAGATTGCGCACAGTCACAATTAGCCACGCGAACAATCAGGTTTACCTGCGCCTATGAACGTGTCATTTCAAAAAGCGCTGTTCCCGAGGAACAAGTCGTATGTAAACGTGAAAGATGCCAAGAGCAAAAGCTGGTAAATATATAGACGCTGACGAAGTTGCGAGCGGCTGCTAGTTTAATATACTTGTTTATTTATAAATTCTTTGTCGATAGTTTAATCTTCGGCTTTCGATAAACTTTCGAAAAAAATACTACATTCCCATCACTAGTGATACCGCGACGTCGGTTAATGTCTTCCCAGCGTATTATCGGAACGGTAGCACAAAAAGCTTGGTGTCTTCCCATAGCTTCACATCGGCCTGTCCACAGCGCATCACCAATTAGAGTCTCAGCAGGAGCGACTCGAAAGCTAATGCCTCCTACATATACGGACTGATGAGCTATCACACGTTTGTTTTTAATGCATAGCTTTTTTGTGTAAACCAATGAGGGTGCTTGTTCAACGTCACTCAGTTGCTTATAAAACTTGATAATTGAATAGTATAGAAAAAACGATTACCTGAAGTGTATTTTAATAGTGTGGGATCGAAATGACTACTTAAAAATCGATAAGTTTAATTTACCTTCTACTGTTATTATGTTGTGTCCTATACAGCCGTAACAAGTAAAATGTAACAAAGTTGGTTTGTATAGTTTGACAATTAAAAAGCAAACTGATAAAATTTTATTTTAAAACATCAAATAAAATTTTATGATAAAAAGTTTAAAGAAATTAAATGAGTGTATTAAAGAAAACTGATTTATATGTATATCTCATTTTTATCACCTCCGTACTTACCTGTCTCCATCGTAAATTTCCTCTGTTGATTTTATAGAACTCAGAGAATAATTTAATAAACTACATTTGTATCAATTAATAGGTAGTGAATCACTAGTTTTTGTTCGCGGTTTCAGTCGTCTTCATGTAGATTTTATCTATTCCTTGAGAACGATACATTTGTTCTTGCTGAAAGGCTGTGTCCTTTTCTGTATTCAAGTATTCAAGTTGTATAATTTTTTTATGGTAATCGGTTGAGGCGTGCATGTGTAACGAAGAAATAAACAAACATATTTAAGTCGTATTAATAACTAGCTGTTCCCGCGACTTCGTCCGCGTGGAATAGTTATTTTCGGCTAATGTTAACACGCAGTGCTCTCAAGGAAGAAAAAAAACGGTTTAGAGACTATTGGTCTTAGTGTGATGATATATAGCCTAGAACCTTCCTCAATAAATGAGCTATATAACACTGAAAGAAGTTTTTAAATCGGACCAGTAGTTCCTGAGATTACCCCCTACAAAGGCACAACTCACAAACTTTACTTATTTATGTTATTGGTATAGAAAACATGTGAAACATAAGGCATATGAAGCGTATATTAAAATATTTCTATTCTAAATAAAACAATGTTAATGTAACACGAATCTAGAATGTTAAAATCGAATTGCAGCGTTTAATTAATAACGAAATACGCGAAAAAACGAATTTTGTTTTTAGACATTTTAGTACACTGATTTAAATTAACCATGTTTTTGATTAATAAATTAAGACGACCTTGATAGCTCGTAAAATCATTTGGTAATTAGCAACTATAAGTTTACTTTCCGTTTTGTCTATGATAGTTCACGTATTTAAGTTTCTAACAAACGGTTTTATAAATAAGTCTTATTATAATGTATATATGTTAAGATTTCTCAATTGTTTAATAAATTAGTGCTAATTCGTATGTGAATTTTCACAAGTAATCCAGCCAGAATGTAAGCGCTATAGGGCTTGTAGACCTACCTACAATTTTATGCAGAACTAGAGATCTTTGTAATCGCAATACAGTATTTATTTATATAGCAATTTTAGATTATTTTATATGTTTGTTAATGTCGGATATGTGCGACCAGCGATCTTGAAATGCTAGTGGGGTGTTTTTGTTACAACAGCAATCATTTTCAAGTTAAAATTTGTCTCCAGGCGCGTCTGTGTCTAGGTGTTCCAATAGCTGTATTTACAAACCAGTACTTCTATGTCTAGGATTCTATTTGTTCACCACATTGCCATTTAAAATCAAACACTATAGTAGATTTTTAACCACGAGTCAAATTAATAATATGAGTTGAAACAAACATATGCTAATTTTAAATATACTGATGTATATTAAATCCATAACATGTTACTTTACAACTATATTAGCCTCATTCTCTTCGTTTAGAACCACATACCTTAAATTTGAATATTCCATATCAATAATTATTATATAAGATGTAAAGGCCTGCAACGCACTTGTGACTCCCCCGGTGTTGCAAGTGTCTATGGACGGTGGTGATCACCTACCATCGGGTGACCCGTCTGTTCGTTTGCCCCCTATAATATATAAAAAAAATCTAACATGGCTGTACTTTTAGATCTTTGTGAAAAAAAATGTTGCCGGTATTTAAGAATAAGTAATAAAATGTCAGTCTGTCTGTCTGCTAGATCACGCATCACTTCTAAAGTACTGCGTTCGCGAAAAGCCAAGAAAAACATAAAACATACTCTTGAGTAACACTTAGTTTTGGTTTTATTAAAATTGGGTCACTCTGTCAAAAGCAATTGTAATCTTGACAACGCGACTTCAACACGAGAGAATAGTAGATAAGTAAATGGATTTAATACAACCAGATGATTTTATTAGTCACTGTTTTATTACATTAGGATTCACGCGGGCAAAGTCGCAGGCACAGCTAGTTTAATAATAATAATGGATAATCTTAAATTATTCTGGGATATATCTGCTAAGGATATCGCATACCTATGTTAATTTATAATTACATAAAGCATTTATGAATAGTCGTTTCCCTCGGGTCGTGTGAAAAATTCTCGGGAAGTTAATTGCGAAACACTCAGTTATGTGGACACCGACTACAATGGACATATTCCGAGACATTCCCATAGACGTTTGTACTTAGTCATAAGCGGTAGCGGCTTAACCATTTTTAAAATTCAAGAGAGAATATAGTTTAAATAGCGTTGTTTCGAGTTTTAACATCTGTTGGCTTTATGACTGCCTCGTCTTTTTTTAATGCTCACACACTAGTTACATAAATACAGTCAGGAATTTGATACTGACTATCTTAATTCTACGTAATATTCATCATTAATCGCGGTTAATACTATTTACACACAGGCAAGCTTATAGAATAAACTGACTGTAGCTTACATACTAATGTTATTTTAACTTACATACATTGTGATTTAAATTATGCCGCAATTCAAGATGATCAATAGAAATGTCGATATGATGGATTTTTGATACCTAGCATACTTAAAAAAGAACTGGTTTATAAATGCAGTTATTTTTATTATTTATTAATATTTTTCAATTGAACACCTGTAAGCTTACGCAATTTACTAAGATCTAAAAAGATGTCGATCTTAACCTGTGTGCTGTGCCCTCAGTATTAATTGTATACTGTTAAGATATTCTAACTTTTGTAATAGCTTAAACATAAGGCGTGACTTAAAAATATTAAAATGTTAAGAACTAAGACACATATACATATTATTTTGATATTAAGCTTAATTAATAATAAATAACATGTAGAAAATATGGTAGGTCTAGTAAGTAAGTAGGTAGGTCGACTGAAAACGTATAAATCATTTTGATAAACAGTGATAGGAAAGACATTTACCGAAAACGATTTAAATCATTTTAACCTAATGTGATGGATTAAATCATAATTCATAAAACCTGGACTGCACTCGGTAAGTGTTTCAGGCAAATATAAAATGGAAGTTTGTTATTAGTTTATCTATATGAATAAATACATTTATAAAATTTGAAGATTGGAAAACAACATAAATACCTTTAGTATGTGATTCTAACAAGTATACTGAAAATGCATAATTTTATATATATTAAACCTAAAATGATTATAATATAAATAGATTAAAATTAACTTTTGTGTCTTAACTTAGAATTATTAGAAGCTAATTGATAGAAGGAATACTACCATGATTTGATTTTTTAGTATGTTTAATATTTCATTGTAATACATAAGTAAAATTATTTTTTTTTCATTTATTTAAATTTTAAAATAATTTATTTAATAAGCTACTATAAAATGAGCCATAAATATCACATCAGCACTTATTATAAATATATGTACCTATATTCGTTTATTTATTTCTGAATAGTTTTGAAGACTATAGTATAGTGATATAGTTTTTTAAATGAAAAGGAAATTTATTTTGCAAAGCTTAAGTGAAGTTTCGCGTAAAAAAATCCACGTAACTGATTTAATACCAAATGCAACACACACCTAAATACTTCGGCAGTATTTAATAATAGAATATAATGTTATTGCAAGTTTTAATGATGTAGAAAAAAATAAGAAAAATTATAATAAATAAACAGCCTAGTATTCTAGGCTAGACTACTAACTATTTTATTATATTGCTAAGCAACGAAATATGATTCTGTTACAATGTAAACACGATTCATACACAATTTTACACTGTTATATAAAAAAAAAATATATATCGAGGCGGTCATAAGGACTGCCAACAGATCTCAATACTCAATAGAATAACTGTATTCTGTTTTGAACTTTTTAAATACTCAATAGAATAACTGTATTCTGTTTTGAACTTTTTAGTGTGAACTATTTAAATTTCATAATCTGTAAATTGAAATTATTATGATTTATTTGGTTTACACATCTATTGGCACTCCGAACAATAATGATTTACGTTTTTATACAGTTTATTGATTAATCAAACATATGGATGAGTTGTAGAAGATCAATATTACAAGTACACAGACCCCTATACTACACCTGGCTAGTGTGACGCAAGCCGCGCAAGTGCAACACGGCTAGTCATCGTTTACTGGCATGTCGTGACACGAAATTATAAATTTATCGCTTACAGAAATACCGCACAAGGCGCCTAAAGAAGTTTTTACTTTGAAAATACTGACCAAAGAAGAGAAAACCCTATTTTATTCAACAAAGGTATAATTAACTGGCTAAATTCCGTTTCAAAATGAATATACACTTACATTTAAATACGACGTAAGTGGTCATTATTGCCGCGTACACTGGCGCCACGCCCTACGTTTACTCGCTCACGTAAAGAATGTGCACGAAGCATGTTTCGTGCAAAAATCCACGAAATACGGGCGTCCGCGTCGCGCAAGCAAGTCGTGCGCGTGCGACCTGCGTACGATCACGCCGTATCCATAATATTGCCAGGTAATTGTTTAAACTGTGTTGTTACATTTTTAACTTTCGTATTTTTATTTCATTACTAGTTGTGCCCGCGACTCCGTCCGCGTGAAACTAAAGTAATAAAACAGTGACGAATAAAATCATCTGAATGTTTTAAGTCCATTTACTTATGTACTTTTCTCTCGTACTTAAGTCGCGTCGTTTTTAAAATCACAATAACTTTCGATAAAGTGAAACGATTTTAATGAAACCAAGACTAAATGCTACCCAAGGCAGTAATCCGATGAAGCTGTTAAGACCTTGCTAGGTCAATAGTGTAGTCAGTTCGAAAAAAGCTACCCGAACACAATACTTTAGCAGTGATATGCGTGTTCAAACAGACAGACAGATAGACAGACATTTTAAAAATGATTCAAAATCAAAAATTATTAGTGTATTGTCATGTTGACGACCCTAAAATAAATAAATAAAAATACTTTATTCAGTTTAGGCCCTAATAAGGCGCTTATGAACGTCAAAAATACCACCGGTTCGGAAAACAACACAACCATCGAGAAGAACTGGCAAGAAACTCGATCGGGTACATTTTTTTACATATATTTGCAATACATCATACAATAGCTTATAGTGAATGCACAGAGGAGTCGATTCCAGACATCACTATCGTTCACATACTGATCCACTCTATAATATCCTTTTGATACTAGAATTCACTTGACGTGGCGCTTAAATTTGCAGTCCGGTAAATCGATAACATGTTTTGGGACTTTATTGTAAAACCTAACACTGTTACCTAAGAAACTATTACTTTGGTTTTGCTAAGTCTGAAACATGGGACGACCAGTTTATTACAGTTTCTAGTATTTACATTATACCGGTATTTTACTAAATTCAGTTTTTCAAATTTTTTACGGACATACATTAAATTATCAAGAATGTATGTATATATGTATGTATTAAATGAAATATATGTATGATTAATATGTATTTTATTACTCATACCTCTGCACCAATTCATTTCACACAAAAATTACAGTACATACAAGTTATCTTTACATTCTTATTATATGTGTAGATATAGATAGATATATTTTTTTTTATATTCAAATATGCGACTTCATAATTTAGTAATCGCTGTTTTGTAATACTAAGCACATAATTATGGTTTTATAACAAAGCGAAAGCACAAAATAAATAAATGAGTGGGCGAGACAGAGAACCATGTATATGAATAATATACTATAACATAAATAAATAATGGTTAAATAAATAGATAAATAGTAATAAATAGGTACTTACATATATACGGGGGCACAGAAATAGATTACTTTATCACTGAATAGATAAAAATTAACGAAATATATGAGGAAATAAATAGATAATTAAACAAATAAATAATAGTTGGTAAGATATTTAAGAATAAGGAATAGAAAAATGAGTATATAAATAAACGGGTAAATATATAAATAAGGGAATGTCCCACTCACTCAGGTAGATGTTTCACACGTGCGGCACAGCTGTGTCGAATTAATATCAAACACAAAGCACAACGAAACACGAAAAACAACGGGTCGTCACTAATCTGCGAGTACCGAAGTCGAAAACAAAGGATATGGGCAGATGCGTTCGCCGCAAGGCTGGGCATCGTTTCCAATACATCATACAATAGCTTATAGTGGATGCACAGAGGAGTCAATTCCAGACATCACTATCGTTCACATACTGATCCACTCTATAATATCCTTTTGATACTAGAATGCACTTGACGTGGCGCTTAAATTTGCAATCCGGCAAATCGATAACATGTTTTGGGACTTTATTATAAAACCTAACACTGTTACCTAAGAAACTATTACTGGTTTTGCTAAGTCTGAAACATGGGACGACCAGTTTATTACAGTTTCTAGTATTTACATTATACCGGTCTTTTACTAAATTCAGTTTTTCAAATTTTTTACGGACATACATTAAATTATCAAGAATGTATGTATATATGTATGTATTAAATGAAATGTATGTATGATTAATATGTATTTTATTACTCATACCTCTGCACCAATTCATTTCACACAAAAATTACAGTACAGACAAGTTATCTTTACATTCTTATTATATGTGTAGATATAGATAGATATATATTTTTTTTATATTCAAATATGCGACTTTATAATTTAGTAATCGCTGTTTTGTAATACTAAGCACATAATTATGGTTTTATAATAATACATATACGGACAGGAATTGTGAATGAATTCTATATTTTATTGTTTTTTTTGTTTTACTAATTTATGTAAAACAAATATAGAAAATTAAGATTTCAATCGTATCTTTTATTCACAGAAGAGAATAAAACTGTATTTTAATTCGATTTCGTAAATCTTATGTAACGTTGTGTGACTTTATCCGTGTCAAATTACAATAGAAAATTTAATAAAAATAAAACACATCCTATCACCATCTTGTGGTAAGGTATTGTAAAATTAATTTTGATCCCAAAATCCAATGCAAAATATAGCTCCAATAACGGTTGTCACAGTGTGTGTGGTATTTGAATTATTTTTCAATTGTATAAAAACCTAGTAGGAAACTGAGGAACTTGTTTTAATGTTATAAATTCGTTACTGGTGTGTTATTTAAATGTCTCATGGTTTTAAATTATGTTGGTCTTTTGCCAAATACTTTTCATCTAAGTTTAGTTACACACATTAGGCTACAGTAACCATAATATAAGTCTTAGAAATTGAACGAAATAACGGAAATAATTCTTCAAACGGAACGAATTTCTCGGATCTACTGCTACATTCGCATCGATAGTTGAAAAACGAAAAAAAAAAATCGTGAGATAAATTGATTCGTGATACGAGGCACGCGTAATCGTGAGGTTCAAGGATTCGATTCCGGCGGAAATTGCAGCAACGCCTGAGCTATTTCGTTTCTATGGAATTACGCAGAGGGAAGAGAGCGCATAGCTGATTACTAGAATATATTGAGGAGGGTTTTTGTGTCTATTTGCAATAAAGTTTCTGTCTGTAATTCTCGTAATGCAAAATGAATATACATACGTATGCGCTTTCATGTAAAAATGAGTAACCTAACAAATCGTTTTCATTCTATTAAGCATTATATTTTGTCCACGTTAAAATTCAGTACACAAACACAGACTACTTTGTTCTGTTCCGTCTAATTATACTATTTTTTTAAAACTTCTTTAGCCGCTTTAAGCGATTTTCCCCTGGGGGATAAACTTATGGCATTGCATCACCGATGACCACGACATGCGAGTGACTTATTCCGCCTGCGTCAGACTAACGTCGTGTAGTGCGGCCTGTATACATGTAGTATTTATATTTTATATTGAGTTTATAGAGTCCATCATATCTTTGATTAATTAATAAACTCTATAGGAAGGGTGTATAATTATTGCTCTGAGTGCCAATCGGTGTGAAAAGCAGACTAGTATTAAAGATTTCAATTTACAAATTATGCAATTTTAATCATTCAGAGTACAATTGATTTAAAAATTTCATTTTGAGTTTTCTCTTTTGTAGGCGGGTCTTAGGACGGTCTCAATTTTTTTTATTGAGATTATGTGCTATAAAGGGTGACGTTGATATATTAAACGCCCAACCTATTTTTAATTCTATAAGGATTATTCAATATAGCCTCAAAAATCACCAGTTATTTATTAATAATATGTAAAACATAATATTGATTACTGAAGGACACTTTGTTTTGTAATTTTTGTGTATGGAACTCGTATTTTACTGCTATATAATCCTATCAGATATCGAAACATCTTTATTACATACATAACATTTTATTTAAATTAAAATTACTACAATATCACTCAACTGATTTTATTAATACGACTACATCTAAAAAAGCTGCAAATACAAGTGAGAATATTCATGAAGCGTCAACGATAATATCTGGTTGAATAATATATTATTTTTAAACATATGTATAAAAACCTCGGAACGACAAAATTGGAAGTTTTTAGCATGATCTTAGTCTGTCATTTAGTGGATTTTATATGTTATTCATAATCTTGTGTTATTCTACTTTATATTTTGTAATAGTTGTGGCACTTTACGTAATGTGGTTCGGTTTTTATGCATAAGTGAAGTTCTGAAGAAATTCTGACGTTGCACAAAAACTCCTGGGAAAGTTATCTGATATTGTGAAATGTAATGTAATAACAATTGTAACTAAATACCATAATAGCAAAAATATTTTGATAGATCTCGCGTAAGGTTAGGGGGAGATGGATCAAGACAAATCTCACGGCATTTCACCATGGGGGAAGGGGGAGTCAAAAACGCTTCACATAATTAACGGATAACCCCTTTTAGAATTATCATTAAACGAATCCAACACCCGATCACTACTTCCGTTGGGTTATCAAAACAAACATAAATTAATTAGTCTTTATATATATATATATATATTTTACAATAATTTATGATATCTCTCAAACTTTCCGAACGATTAGAAACGTGATTTGTGTCACACCTGCTTTGAATTAATTTGATGATTCGTCTCAGCTCGTAACTGATTCTCCGTATGAATTATTTGACTCCATATCACGACGAAATTTTGTCCCGCAACCTAATTGGTAGTCATTGTCAAATGCATATAATTACGCTTTTGTTAAATACTTGTGGTCAAATGATTAGGGATACAAATAAACTTTTTCTTCGCGTGTTGATATATAAATATTGTTATCTGTATTTCTTCGTGATATTTTTTTTTTATTGTAGAAGTATGGAGCATGAAGTATGACGAATAGAGATATAAACATAAAAGCGTGAATTCTTTGATGGTATGAAAGAAAACTTTTTCCAATTTTCTTTTTATTACATTCAGTATAAAATCTTCTATTAATAATACATACACTAGTAGATTTGACGGACGTTTCCTAACAAATATTCTAAAAAGCAAGCCAGCGCCACATACCTAGTCACATTTGAATCTAAACTATCCTTCTTGAATCTACCTGAACACACAAAAAATCGCTCAGCTCATCGATCCTATCGTTTAGAAGGAGTTCAGTCAAATACACATGGACAGAAGAATAATATAATTGCATATTATAAAACAAAGCCTTCTCCACGTCTGCCTGTTATAAATGATTTACACAATACACATTCTATCAATATCTTTATTCGAAGCCCTTACATGTATCTCTAGTTACATGACATTGACAGCTAGTGTTGCCAGTATCAAAACTCTTAATCACTACTTATTTATTACTCTAATATATTACTATAACTATTATTACTATAACACTGCCTGTCTGTCTGTTCGCGATGAACTCAAAAACCACTGAACGAATACGTAAAATTTAAAATAAATTTACGTTATCTGATACATTCTGATACGAGTATTATGAAGAACTGCAACGATATACATATTACGTAATAAACTGAAAAATTATGCTCCCATCAAAGTCAGTTTAGCCGTGTATGAAGGAAACACGGATAAATGACAGACATGGCAACTAATCTTTATATATATACTAGCGGGCGCGGCAGACGTTGTCTCACCCTGATGATAAAAAATACCTAGAGGAATTATATACCTAAACCTTCCTCATTGCTCGTCACTCTATATAAAACCGCATGAAAATTCGTTCAGTGGTTTTTGAGTTTATCGCGATCATCAATTTGATATACCGTAAGGCATACAAAACAGCTAGTTTCCATGCATGAATACGTGCCCGAGATTAATGTAAACTTGACATTATAGATATATTGACGCAATACGCGACGACGCAACTATTGAAAAGTGAAAACGATCGTCGCAAATCCCCGTGTTTACTTTCGCCCAACGCGTATAACATTTGAATAGAAAGCAGCCGGTTCTACACGATTATGTTTTCGTTAATTTTTTGATTTACACCGTTCGCATAATCTATGTATACAGCCAACTAGCTCGTAACTTGTTTTTCAATGTCACACGAGGTTAGAATCCGTTTAGTTGAGGCGCTTGTTTGGTTTCTAATTAAATCAATAATGGTATACAATAGAATCGCTATCTATTTATATTATTTAAACTTTATTGTGTGTATGTGTGTGTATTGTATTGTATACATTGGTCTTGTGTTTTTTACTGTTGTGTACTTTATATTTTCTAATATTGGTGTCATTTTTAGTAATGTAGCTCGTTTATTGTTCACAAGTGCAGTGGATCGAAATGTATGAATTTTGAGATGCCACAAAAACTTCCTGAAGATTTCTAACAAGTCCTTTGTCTTCTATCTTGTTCGAACATGGAGGCAGACTATCTTACAATTGTAATATTATTATTTACTGGACAATGGCAACAATAGTCTAGAACAGTCATACTCAACCTTTTATAAAAGGGCCACAAACACGTTTCACTCCAACTTTTTAAACAAGTTTTCAAGCTCGTAGCTTCGTTAGCTTCGTAGGTGGTAGAGCCCCGCTGAAGCTATGTTTGCTTTCAGCATGAATGGGTCGGCTCCTCCGGGGTAGTACCACCCCTCTCACAGATAACCGACGTGAAATAACAGTGCTTGCATTATTGTGTTTCATTCGGTCAGTGAGAGAGCCGGAGGCCCATGTCTCTTCCTCTTTCCTTCTTTCCTTTTCCTTCCCCTCCCCCTTCTCCCATATACAGGCTGGCAACGCACTTTCGACGTCCCTGATGTCGCTAGTGTCTATGGACGGTGGTGATCACTTAACATCACGTGACCCACCATTTCGTTTGCCTCTTTTGATATATAAAAAAAAAAGCTAAAACTATTTAGATTCCAAGAACGTAATTTCATATTAGCTATGTATTAATGTAGTGAAAACTGGATGTGCTATAAAACAAGCTAGGTATAAAATATTATATAATCTTTATGATTTAAGGTAATTTACTCAACGTGCTCACATTTTATCGGATAGGCACGAAATTTAAAATAATTGAAAAAAAAAATTACATCGAGTGGGCCAACTACAAAGGTTTGAGGGCCACAGATTGAATATTGTATAGTTGGCTTTGAACATATGACAGCAGGTTGCGGTGTATCACCAATTATGGGGTTGCCGAGTTGTCGCAAATAGTTACAGGAGATTGGAGAGAATTAAAACGAATGCTGATTGAATTCCTAGTAATTTATAATTAAAATTGTATTGCCTATGTATAAAATTCAGGTGCAATAACAGTAGTATATACCACATTGGCCAATCGTAACTTAATGCGATTTCGATTAATATCACAGATTAAAAATCACGCGCTACAGTAAAAAGGCTATCAGTGTGTCGAGACTTGTGGATCTTCTTTGTCTTGCATGATCTGTCAAAGCGCCAAAAATAAGGTTAGGTAATCCATATGTTTGAATTGCTTGGACAATTGTCATGCTATAAATAAGTAAACACCGGGCGAAGATTGGACTCGCCGCTAGTTTAAGGCCATTAACATGAATCAGATGTTTATCTATCTCGCGCACGGAGTGATTGATGTTTCGCTGTAAACAATTGAGTTCATGATGACGAAATGTACCATCGATCAGATAATCTAAATACAAGAAGTAAACGGGTTTTCTATATAAAATTTGTATATATATATATATATATATATATTTGACATGCACAGTATTATAAACAATAAAGAATCCTCTCGAAATTAACTATCTATAGTCTTATACCTATGATTATAAGTAAAATAATATCAGTTAAGTAGAATATTACAATAAGTCTTGCTCACTGTATTTAAACTGCATTATATTTAAAACGGTTTTTCAGTAATAAAAAAAGAGAGATCAGGAAAAAAGTGCGAAACTTAAATCTGCGGAGGAAGAGAAAATATGGCATTTATTTACTTGTTTTTTTGACATTGAAACATACGTTTGTAGGTGAAGAAATTTGGTTTCTGTGTGCTATTTACAATTATATTACAGCGTAGCGGTTAAAGGTCTGATCATATTTACAAATAAACTCTGGGGTCAGACGCAGTCGTGACCCGTTTCTGACCCCTATTATTTAAACATAACATTCACGGCTGTACTAAATTATACACTGATACGAAAGTTGATTTAAATGTTCATTCGATAACATTTTATTATTATTATGTATTTCATATTGTAGGTATTAAGAAAGTACGTACAAGTTTTAAAATAGTTCTGCGGTAGATTTGGAAACCGCGTCGGTCGACGTCAGTTCTAATCATTCCAATGAGCCAGAAGTTTCTGTGAAGAAGAAACAACTAGAAACTACAGTGTGGTGGTACGCATGTTTCTTAATCCCTTTAGCTGTCTACTAACGAGTTGAAAATCTGTCAGCAAGAACTTTTTGGCAACCAACCTTCTATTAGAGTATTACTATAAGTGTCGAGTAGTTAACAAGTAGGTACTAGAAGTTTCTTGCGATCATTTCAGTTAACTAACAGGAAGGTGGCGGTCTTATTACAACTTTTCAGGGAATTTTGTGGCAAGTCAGAATCCACGCTCCGTGGTATTATTTCCCATCCACTTTAATTGTGCACAATAATCGAACTATATTACGTAAAACCGCACCAATATTACAATATACGGGCCAAATAACACAAGTTTATTAATACAATATAAAACATGACATTCCAAGATCCCGACAAAAACTCCCATTAAAAACCTGTAGGTATGTACCGGCAAAAGCATCTGACAGGTTTAGGATGTTGCCATCTTAAATCACATTCGTCATTGGACATCAATTGAAAGAATCATGCTCATAATAAGGTCAAACGTTAAAATCTATAAAGTTTTAAATAAGAAAAAATGTATTAGAAACTACATCAATATTTATGGACCGTAGATCATATAATAATTATATATATATATATCATATAATGAAGCAATAATTGTAGTATTAAATTGATTACTGTATACGTTTCGATGCATTCCTTGTTCGTCTCTTGCACGTCATCTGAATATTAATATTACAATACTTATTAGATATTATATATTCTAATATTAGTACCAGTACTTTGTATATTACACAAGTTACTTAGACCATCTGCTATGCAATGTAAAATTATATTCAGTGTGAATTTGTGTTCAAATTTTAATGCTATCATCATAAACCCTATGTCTTGCATCGATTATAGTGATCCGCTTAAGTGTGACACGTTTTGGGATAAACAACTCAACATCTAAATGGCTAGTATATCGACATAACAGTGGTCACTGCTGATGGATTATAGATGTCGCTATAGCCAAAAAGAACAGACAAAGATTATATTAGCTTATTTAATTTTTTGTAAGAAAACTTCAGTAATGTAATCGAAATCATCGATTACACAACGAAATGGAGATACATACGAATGTGTTAACTGCGTAATGCTTCAACCTTCCGCGAGCAGAATGACAAATGTCCGGCGTTTGCGCTGAGTAATATTTGCAAACATAGGCGCAGACGCTGATTCGTTCTCACGACACGTCCGAACATGCCTTCGTGTTATTCAATATTGTGTAAATATAGGTGGCTGTCTCATTTAGATAATGCGTGTACAAGTTTATTTTTATCACGTCTATCTTTGTTAGCTACTTTAGCTAACGAACAATAAAAACCCACAACTTATTAATAGTCTTAATTTGAGCAAGAATAAATGTTTACAAAATCATACCTTTGTCGTATTTTAAAGTATTATACTTAACACACTCCCACATAGTGGATACAGTACTTACTTATAGAAATTGTAATTTAAATTGATAAATACTATAATGACCCCACTGATGAGGGATCTATAATGAATTTGGAGATCTGTATACATTTTCGTCTTTACCAATATTGTGTGAATTTCTCCCTTACAAGGATTTAGATTTAATATAAAGTGGTTATGTCACATAACCTTAACGTGTCCGAGATCGTATAGGAATATAAGAATGTTATTATTATTTTTATATTGTTCTTCTATTTCAGAGCTGGTCGCAGAAGGCGAAACCACTTACCTGTCTACATGGATGACGACGGACACGACCTGAGCGACCTTGGGATAGGCACGTCCAGCACTAAGAGCAGCCTCAGCGAAGACTGCGACACGCACAGCCTTGCCGTAAATAGTTTTATCTCATCTAGTTGTTATTAAACACCTAGTCCCTATAATGCCCTAATAAGCTTAGAATACTGTTTTATCAGTATATTAATTGTATTTAGGAACTATCCTTCGTACATTGTTCAGTCAATTTCGTAAATAATTTCATTAAACTCAGAAGTAGGTATCGTGTTAGAGAGAGCACGGCGTTGCTAAGGTGAATATTTAAAAAAAAAATGATACATCGATTCTGTATCGCATAATAATATGAAATAATAATTCGAAATATTTTAAAATGTAAAATATATTTATTATTGTATATAGAAATTTGTCTATATGACGTATAGTCTGAAGTGACAAAACTTCTACTGCAATTATTCACAATTTCACACTTTTCTAAATACAGAGTATGCTTGGGTGGCATGTTGGTAACTATTATGATTAAGGTAGTAAAAAGTGATTTATTAATAATAACTGATAACTTATTTCAGAGTGATGGTATCGACCTGGATAAAAATCATTCAGATGTCGAAAACCTGTCCCACTGTGACAACATCTGTAAACTGGGTTCTAGCGCCAACGAATACGACACTTGCACGACCACGACAATAAGCTCACCGGAGCCCGAAGAGTACACCTACGAAGGCGCCATAGAGGGCTACAAGTCGAGGATCATCTCACAAACTAACAGTAACATGGTTAAAACAGTCGTCAATAACTCTAAAGACAAATCACCTGACAAGGTTAATGGTGATATAAAGAGAATAAGAACATCTGTAAGCAATAAAATAGAGGAAAAAGTGTCGTCTTTTCAACAAGACAGAGCGAATGATGAAAAAAGTTTCCTGAAAAAAGATTTACCAAAAGTGAACATACATAAAAGAAGAGAACAGTTTGAAAAGGAAAATTCACAAGAGTTAAACCTAAATAAACCAAAATTACCTGATATTGCCAACAAGAAGTCAATTAAAGAAAGACTGTCTAGTTTAGAAAAGTTTACAGAGGAAACCCATGTCCAGAAATCGACAAGCGATCTAACAAAATTACCTTCTGAGGTGAGACCTCTGAAAGAACGTTTGTCTTCACTTGAAAAAATAAAAGTTACTGAGCCTGAAAAAGTAAAGAGGCTTTCAACTGGTGATATTAATAACACTCGGTCTTTGAAAGAACGTCTAAACAGTTTGAAGTCACAAACATCAGAAGAAGATACCAAAATGAGTAAGACAGAAGTTAAAGACGTATCAATGAGTTTAAAAGAACGTCTTTCATGCCTCGATGCTGCTAAAAATAAGGAAATACCGAAAATATCTATTGAAGAAGAAATCAGTCGCAATGATAAAACCGAAACTCAAATACTTGAGGAATCCAAGGATAAGTTAAATGATAGCTCACTCAAATCCAGTCTTTCTGGAATCGAGAACCAAATGCAGAGTTTTTGCCGTTCACTGGATAGCTTGGACATTAATGGGCAGTCTTCTCCAAATTCTTTCGAAAGAATACAAAGTTTAGAAGACTTTGACTGTGCCGATATGCAAAATAATACTGTTCCAAGCGATATCGAAACAGAGGATAGCGGTATCCACACTGCTAGAGATTCCTGTGCACCTGCTGATGATATAGCGGACTTAACCCAAGTAGCATCACCTATAGGAGAATCTATGATAGAGGCATCTGAATACGAGTCATCCAATGAAGATGGTTTAATTATGGATCATAAACACGAAGAAGAAAACATGCCTGAGCCAATTCAAACAATTATACAAGAGGTGATTGCAGAAGAAACCGAAGAACTAGACAATAAAACAGATGATGACAGTGCAAGTAATTATATTCAAGCTTTATCACAACCAGAAGAATCAAGTGCTACTGAAGACATTACGGACATTCAAACTGATAAAGATGATGAAGAAACATTAAAAAGTTTGGATATACAAGATACTAGTGTAAGTTTAAATGAACCTGTATCAACAGCGTCCGAAAGTGACACCGTAGTATTTGAGGGGAAGATGACTATTCACTTAAACTTGAACGAAATATGCAACAATTTGAGCTCCGGTGCTGGGAATATAAATACTAACCAACCTATTAACGATTCAACTAATAGCAAGAGCATGCCAATGGTAACTGTTTCTAACATTACAACAATTACTAACATATCACCAAAAAATTCCATCAAAACGCTTAATAATACGCTACATAAAGTCAATAACGTAAATTGCACGTCGCAGTGCTCGCTCGTTAAATGTTTAGGCGATATTGATTCAACTAACAATTCCCCTAATGTAAATATAAAAAACGTTGTTTCTCAAAATAGCGATGTTGCAGCTACCGAGGACAACGCGGTAAGTACCTCTCAAGATTCTAACCCGTTCTGGCAGAAGAGAACTAAGAGATCCGTAGAGCCTAACAGAAGAAAAACAATACTGTTTATAAATAACAAAGTAACAAGTAAAACTATAACTCCAAATATCAACCAGACCTAAATAATTTTGTATGTTTGTTAATATCTCATATACTGCCGTTATGACGCAAATCGAATGAGAATAAGGTCTATTGATCTCACCATCATATCCTTAACTAATACAAAATTCAATAAAAATATGTTCGCAATATTCATACAATTCCTAGCACAGTAGATCACTTAATTAGAAATCATTGTATAGTCAGAAAGTTGATTTAAACATAAAGAATAAACCATATTCATCATTTAGATTAGTAGACCCTCTTGTTATAGTAGCATATTTATTCAGAAAAGTGATATATGTAAATTCATTATCAATAATATATGTTACAATGTTATTTGTATTAGTTTTATTTGTGTGATTGCTAATTCCCACATGAGGTAGTATGTTTATCATAATCTGAATACGTAAATCAGTACACATTATCTGTATGAAGCATATCTCAAGCAAACGCAATTTTATCTTTCGTTACATGACATAAATTGCCAGTAAGATAACGGTTGGCTTGGAGAACGGGCCTCTTGAATTTTGTCCCAATAAAATATTACATCTTTGTGCTATTATTTAATTATGTATTAATTTAAATTACATGGTATTTGATTTTTTGGTGATGGGCTAACTTAAGGTAAGACATCTTATCCATATGTATATGTTTGTCGCTCGCTACTAACAATTCATTTCGCTGCATCTTGTGCTGAAGCTATGCTTTTGTGAGACGCATTTGCATTTTTTTTTGTCTTCCCTAATAAGCTTATGTTATGATTTTTAAAGTATATATTTATGACTGGTAAATATTTCTTTGATTTTACACAAATTTAAATTTCTGTTAACTATAACTAAAATTTAGTATTTCTTATTTTTGCTTTAACAGTTTTAACTTTATCAAAAAAATATTGCGTAATTTATGTTGTTACGCACTAAGTTTTCTTTTTTACCGCGAGAGTTATAAGTAAAAAAGGATTTTCTATGTTGTTTTTATTCTCTTTGCTTTTAACTATGAAGTAATTCTATAAGCATTTCCTTTACAAATTAACATATAATTTAAATCTTCAGGTGATAGACGCATTAGATCTGGCATTCAAAGAGTTAGACTCAGAAGACAGCGCTACAATGGAAGACCAGCCAAAATCGGAACTTAAGAAAGAATTATCAGACTTTAGTCTTGATAAAAAAATATCAGTGACACCACTGTACGAGAATATTGATATCTTTTATCAGAGCACAGCAGACGATGGAGCATTTACTTTAGATTTGCAAAGTAATAATGTGTTAGAACCACCAAAGGAGAAGCCACCGCCGCCACCAACTGAAGAACCACAGGAAGATGAACTTCTTGGAAACGTGAGTATAGTCATGAAGCTTTAATAAATAATGTAATAGTTAAAACTTTGTTCTAAGTAACTCTTCGAGATTCAATATAGTCGTCGTGCAAAGATAATGGCAAAATTAATATTTGTGATTTTTATTACCGAGATCATAAACAGTTATCTAAATCCTATAATATCCATTACCTATTTTTATTCTTAAATTAAAACACTATGGTATTTGTGGATCTTCTCTCGAGCTTCTAGTCTCTTATTTAAAAGATCGCTGTCAAAAAGTTAACATACATGGGATAAGCTCAGCGGGATCATTTGCGCGAATTGGTGTCCCGCAGGGGTCCATTTTAGGGCCGTTCTTATTTTTAATATATATATAAATGATCTACCGCTAGTGGTTAACAACTCTGCTAACATGGTGCTTTTGCGGACGATACTTCTCTTATATTTAAAGTGAAAAGGATAGATTCAGAGGTTGGGCATCTGAATAATACTTTAAATGAAATTTGTCATTGGTTTGCGTTGAATAATCTATTGTTAAATGCAGATAAAACGAAATGTATTAGATTTACTTATCCAATGTTAGACAGGTTGATAGTAGAATCAAAATCGAAAGGAATTTAGTAGGGTTAGTCGACAATACTGTATTCTTGGGAATTACATTAGATTCAAAATTAAAATGGGGCCCTCATATTAAAAAAATGGCGAGCAGATTAAGTTCTGCTGCATTCGCAATACGGAAAATTCGCTAGATTAAAGATATTGCCACTGCTAGATTAGTCTATTTAGCTTACTTCCATAGCATAATGTCTTACGGTATTCTGCTGTGGGGTACGGCTGCTGAGGTAGACACCATATTTTTATTACAAAAACGGGCAGTTCGAGCAATATATAATATGGGACCTCGCGAATCATTAAAAACGAAATTCCAGGAATTCGGTATCTTAACTCTACCCTCCCAATACATTCTTGATAATTTAATGTATGTCCGTAAAAACTTTGAAAAACTGAATTTAGTAAATTACCGGCATAATGTAAATACTAGAAACTGTAAACTGGTGTCCCATGTTTCAGACTTAGTAAAACCAGTAATAGTTTCTTAGGTAACATTGTTAGGCTTTACAATAAAGTCCCAAAACATGTTACCGATATGCCGGACGGAAAATTTAAGCGCCACGTCAAGCGGGTGTTAGTGTCAAAAGTATATTATAGAGTGGATCAGCATGGAACGATAGTGATATCTGGAATTGACTCCTCTCTGTACATCCACCATAAGCTGTATGATGTATTGGAAATGTATGTAAAAAAAAATGTACCCGATCGAGTTTGTTGCCGGTTCTTCTCGATGGATGTTTTCCGAACCGGTGGTAGTTTTTGACATTCATAAGCGCCTTATTAGGGCCTAAACTGAATAAAGAAATTTTGATTTTGACTTACTTACTAAATTTATAGCATAAAAACACATATAAAAGTTAATTATAAGAAGCTAATATTTTACTCAATGAAACAAGTCATTTGAAATAATAATATAACTTACAATATCAAGGTTGTTAGGTACCACCAATAACTTTGTGACAGTAGTCCGGTGAAGCTGTTAAGACTTTGCTAGGTTAGTAGCAGTTCGAAAAAAAGCAATAACTTTGTTGCGATGAATTTGAAGCGACCGGTACTATATATAATAAAATACTGAATACTGTTGCTTTAGTGACAAAAACGGTGAAGTTATCAGTGTCAAAGTGAATTTATCTTCAGAATTGAGTTACACAAGACTTAATCGGTGCTATTACAAAAAAGTTAAATACGTATTGATTACTTGCTTTAAAATGGTTACGTTTTAAATGTACCGCGCTGGCTGAATGTTCGCCATTTTGCTGTTTTATCTCGCTTTGATTAAGTTAGGTTAGACTTGCGAAAAAAGGATAACGTGTATTTGCCTTGGGCGAGCACGGTGCATTTAGTACGAAACCTTATTAAAGCAAATATTTAACAGGTTTTTTTTAATACCGTATATTTTGAAGTATGAAGATACTCCTACACCATTGCTTGACAAAGTCGTCATGCTAACGAGGAAAATGTAAACAATACTTTATTCAGAAAGCCTTATTTCTCTATAACCAATAAAGATTAAAGTACACTCTCGAGCTTGTCTTTTATTTTTTTTTTTACGAGTGACTAGTTTATAACTGAAATTGTTGCTTTCTAAAAACAAGCCTCTTTTTTATAAGCTTGCGTTTAAAAAATGTTTACTTGTCTCTTACAAGACGTTATGTCTGTACTAGGGATGGCGATCTGAGAACGAATAATCGAATAACCTATTGTTAAACAAAAAAAAAAAAAATATTCTAAGCGATATCATACATCTAATCTATGCGCTGAATTGATTTCGGACACTGTAAAATCCTGATTTGGTTGCTATTTCGAGAAAAATAAAACCGTATAATAATTTATAATTTAAAAAAGAAAACTCAACAAAACTGAAAAGACATTTGAGTTACGATTTTTAAATAATCGATCCTATAGACCTCGATTTAACCATGAATCGATTTCACGAACTACGATTGAGAGCGATTAAAAATCGTTTTTTTTTTCTGCGAAGAATTTGGTGCAAGAGGTGCGGTCAAGTAGTCAACCTCTGTCCAACACACCTATATTCTGTCCTTCTAGGGTAACTTCCGACACTCGAGCTCAGCGCGCCGGATCAAGAAAGAGATTAGAAACAAACGTACGAGTTTCTTGGGCATTGAAGGCCAAGTTGACGATAGCTACCTAGATTTCGACCTGACACTGGCCCCGCGCCCCGACATCACCTCCTTCCTGCAAGAAGAGACCAAGATCGAGAAGCTTCTATACAGAAAAACACTTTCTCATGACATGGATGCCAAACTTAGAGACAGCAGGGATTCGGGAGTGGACATCGATAGGGGCCCTTCGGCTGAAGCTTGGTATAAGGGACAGTCTTCACCAGAAACCTCAAACCCACACAGCAGACAGAATAGTGAGGTACGTAACCTTTAAAAGAAGCCTTTAACCTTTATTAATAATTTTAACATTATCCCGAAGTGAAGGACCTGAAATAGACAAATTTTGAACCCGTTATTCATTTACGACTTTGTCTTGCCTTGTTCAAAAAAAATCTAAAAATCAGACGCAATGCCATCTACCGGGTCCAATTGGGAATCTAAACCATTCTTGAATCCACCTGATTACGTACAAAAAATTTCGTCAAAATCGGTCCAGCCGTTTAGGAAGAGTTCAGTCAAATACATACGGACAGAAGAATTATATGCATAAAGATCAAACCAATATAGTGGCTGTTTTGAACGCACTATTTTTTTTTCGAGCTTATTTTATGATTTCTTTTCCACCAATTCCATCACCTGCTTTAGGCAACACTAATAATTCTTATTTATTTTTTCTTTGTTTATATTTAAAGCCTTCAAAACTGAATAATCTGTAGTTATCGTCTGATTGTATACAATAAAGTAACCGCTGTAGATGTAGTCCGGTGAAGCAGTGAAGACCAGTAAGGCCAATAGCGTAGACAGTTCGAAAAAAAAAAGAAAAATGTAACCGCATATGTAAATCGTTCTAGATTTATCCATCGGGGTCAGATGAAATCAGCTGTAAACCGGTGATATCATTAATTTAAATATTTGTTTAGTCAAAGAATGAGATCACACTTTTAATGTTTCGAAAATTACATTTAAAGTTTTTACAATTTTCGTACATTAACAAAAAACTATATACTTAACATGATTTTATATTAACTTGTTCTAATTAGATGCTCTTAGATATTCATAGGCAAATCATTGATCTAATAGAAAGGTTAATTGTATTCAATACAAAGTCAGTATACTTTTAATTAAATAAAATTGTTTTAGTTACTGTACATTATAATAGCGGTACGCTATAATCCCCGTTTTGACGTTTTTTATGTCATAAGAGGCAAACGAACAGGTGGGTCGGCTGATGTTAAGTGATCACCATTGTACATAGACACTAACAACATCAGGGGAGTCGCAAATGCGTTGCCAGCCTATGTTTGGCGGAAGGCAAGAGGAGGAGGAATGGAGGGGAGGAGGGCCTCCGGTGCTCTCACTGACCGAACGAAACGCAACAATGCAAGGAATGTTACTTCACGTCGGTTTTCTGTGGGTCGGGTGGTACAACCCCGGACAAGCCAACCCATTCATGCTAAAACCAGTAAAAGCTTCAGCGTGGCTCTAAGTTAAGTTAAGTGGCACCTAAGTTAGTTCGCTTATGAAGTTTCGTATAAATCAATAGCTACGTCGGAAGAAGTAACCTGCTGTTCTTTTCGTCCGATGAAGTTGTGAAGACCTGTCAGGCCAATGCCTTGGTTAATGCGTCAAAAAAACTACTTACTGTCTTTATTGTAAATAGTGACGTCTAGTTATCCTAAAATTCAACGGATTTAGGTCAGAAAATTCATTTAATACACTGATTTCTTGACTTAAGCATGTTTACGCCCAAGCTGAGGTGTGCCGTGCACCCTTGAGCTAGTTGTCAAATAAAATGGGTTGAGTGCCCTAAGCGCTCGCCTTAGTAGTCCGGTGAAGCTGTTAAGACCTTCCTATGTCAATAGTGTAGTCAGTTCGAGAAAAAAAAAATCGTATGTTACGATTTATAAAATTATCTGTTGAAATTCCAGCCGTATACACACGTAACTGTGACGTCTGATGAAGAGGAACCTACGAAAAGGCAGACAGACGAAAAATTCACCATAAACCTCAGCTCGAAACTCAATGAGCTGAGCGCAACGCATTCAGATGAAAACAAAATAGAGAGTTTGGACAAAAAAATACAACAGCAACAGGTAAAGTGAACTCATTGAAACTGTTAAATAAACATCCTGTATTCATATTTATTATTTATTTTATTACTTTAAATTGGGTCTATACAAAATGTTGTTTCTTTGTATTCATTATATGTTATGTAACCCCTAGGAATATTTATTATGTTCTTAATCTGTGACATTAGTCGTATTTTCTTCAGTCGGTATCGTGGTAACATTTGCCAGTGTCACCTTTTCTACTATCGTTAATGTATATAATCGTTTGTTCTTTTTTCTGCATTTTAAAATTTGTTTTTTCTTTTTGTCTTTTTACTAAAACATAGTTACGGACTTTATTAAATTTTACATAAAGTTTTCGATATAATTTGTGTTTATTGCAATAGCATAATGAATATTGGCACATATCTATCTTTATACTTATACAATTATGCTATGTATATGCATGTGTATTCCCAATAAATATTGCATATTATCTCTGTGGATTTCAAAGCACAATCTCTACCCCCTTTGGTGATTTGCTGCTATTTTAGTTAATTCTAAGTTGTTACACCGAATATTTGGCAATTAAATTTAAAACCTGCATTTGCCACACTTGACATTGGTGAATAGCCTAAATAGACAGAGGTTATACCGAAGGAAAAAAATGGCACCTATACAAAACAGTTTCTATAGAATCTCTGTTTGATTGCCCGCTTTGTAATGGCGACAATCCGTATTTCTTTATTTAGCGTTTATAGTAGTGAATGACGTGAGATAATTATATTGTGAATTAGTAAAAGTAGTTGTATATTTGCAGTGTTTTATTTTCTAAATATTATGTTACTAATCATAAATAGGTACTGAAACTTGTTCGATGTTCTAACTCTTAAAAAAAAAAACAATAAAATCATTTCCCATATTGAAACATGAAACATTATGTAATACTTTGTTTGCTTTTTAAATGTTAATTCATATATTAGGATGTACATTACTTTCATATTATAAAATAAATATATAATAAATACAAAGAAAATCTTGTAAAAACCCAACGTATTTAAGCACATAGATATATGTTATATATATTGTTATTTAATATAAAACAGCTATAGTACAGTAGTTTTAAAATTATAGTAAGTAGTAGTTGCTCTTTACGGTTGTTAGTACAAAGCTTGTGAAATTATTGGTATATATTAGTTTTTTTTTTAGATTTAGATTACATTTTATTGGCATAAATAAGTTATTATTTTTGGTTACTTTGACCTTGCCGAATATTTGAAGATTTTATTAACATAAAACGACAAATTAGTTTTTTTTTTAGATTTAGATTACATTTTATTGGCATAAATAAGTTATTATTTTTGGTTACTTTGACCTTGCCGAATATTTGAAGATTTTATTAACATAAAACGACAATGGAATTCAAAAGCAAAATGGCTGTAAATGCTTAATGAACAAGATATAAAAAAAACTAAAATTTAACTATTTTCAATATGTATTTTGGTGTAAAAAATATTGTACATATATTTCTTAAATGCTTCCTTATTATTATTTTATATGTTAACAAAGTTAATTATATTAATTTGGACTAACCATACCGTATCTTTAAAAAAATATGTTCTCACAGAAATTTTATAAAAAAATATTCAAGGTTTTTATGTTAACATGTAAAATTAATGCAATATGTAGTATAATTTAGATATACACATATATAAAATCACAATGCACTTTAAATGCTTTTGGTATGCACTATGGTAACATTGTTTTGTAATATTAAATTATTATTATAGAGGATTGGGTTACACACAAGTCTATGTACATATAAATATAATAATATCACAAGATTATAATACGTACTTAACTTATATTCTCTTTAGTTTTCATAAATCAATGAATTATACATTTTAGCATACGTATTCTAATAATTAGTGATATAAGTAAAAAACACACGATTTAGTTTTAATTTTGTGATATTATTACAACACGTATTGGAATTAACAAAAACTGCTTTCTAATGCTTTTGTAACTAAATATTAATTAATATTTAATTTAATCTTTAAGAAATATATAAAAACTGTTAATGAATAAAAGTAGATTTGGGTAGTATATATTTATTTGTTATTTTCTCCTTTAAAATAAATGATTATTTACATGTCAATGGACAAACTGCCTTTTATTTTCTGCACTTTATCATCTTTGCACTTGCATGTCATTGCTATTTATATATTTTTTTTGTTTATTAAATGTATAAAATTATTAAACAATTTTGTCACTTTTCAATTTTAAATCATTATGTATAATTTTTATTGTAATTTATTCATATATTCATGAACAAACATGTTAAAAAGTTAACCTCTAAATGTATGCAGAGATAAAAAATATTCATATTAAATTATACATTTAATTAACTACAAAATTAAACAATGATATTTCATAAATAAAAAGGCATGGATACTATACCTACATGATATTTTGACAAAACAAATGGCAAGATAACGCACACATGCATATGTAATATTGTAAAGTCACACAGTCACGCGTTCTTCAAAAATAAAAAAAATAATCAAAACAGGCAGGACACAAAGTTTTTGGCGTGATTTTAATCAGTCAGTGGATTTTATATTTTATTCATAATCTTGTGTTACTTGACTCTATGTTGTGTAAAATTGGTGGTGTTTTATGTAATATAGTTCGTTTATTGTGTATAAGTGGAGTGAATGGAAAAAATATTTTTATATTCCGTGGTATTAACCACGGACCATGAATTCTAAGATGCCACATAAAGTCCTAAGAAAGCTTTAACAAACGAACCATCATCCTGTTGGAACATTGAAATAATTGCAGTAAACTTTGCCTGAATATGGATCTCCAAACTTCCTAAATTGATAATCTATTTTTGACTTTATCAACTCACGCTAGGAGGTATTTGAACAATTTTGTTTTATGATTACTCGAAGATTAAGAAGATAAAAAGATCGATAAAAATGTATGAAATATTATATAGAAGGTTTGGCGCTTATGCCTTTACACGGACATGAAGAAAAACTGGCTAAAGAAGAATACATAAGAACTACCTATATTGATAACTTCAGAATTGGCAGTATGTATTAATTCCTTTGCCTGTCTTTTGGACGAATATTTTTACTACTACAGACAGGACATCTTGCTTTATTTCTTTGATATCTATCATTTTATTGCGTAATATTTTTGGGTTTCGTAATATTTGATATTTGAAAAATATTAATTAATTCGTAGTAAAAGTAATATAAATGAATTAATAATAATTTGTAAGTACTTTTGCTTGCGTAGTTTGTGCAATATTTCATAACACAGGATGGCGTTTGGCATAGTTTTGAAGCATTTTATAAATTGATCAGTACCAATGTCATGCTTCCATTAACCTTGACACAATACTGAGATCACATTTGCTAGTTGCCAAGTTTTAACAAGGCGCTGCTGAATCGATGTATCTACAGCTTTTTACTTGTAAATATCATTGCTTCCTAACAATAATAATTCATCTCCATTTTGTGTCGTATCTGTGTGTGTAAATAACATTAAATAAGATGGCCGCCGTGGCTTAACTTTGCAGGCGTGTGGCACTAACGAAGATTGGCCTGACGGGCATTGCGATGACGCTCATACAAAGGTGAATGATGTGTTTTATAATAGCTAGCAATACATTATTCTGAATGATTTGTTACTTATTTTGAGCACATATTACGGATATAATAGATCTTTTAAAATGACTGTTTATAAATGACACTAGCATCAATTGATTCATTAAGAGTTGTTGCCATACAAAACTAAACTTTCATCTATATCTATTCAAAAATATATATAAATACTAATTTTTTTCTAGAAAAGTCACCAAAATGTATGGAGCTATTAACGATAATCCTTACAATTAACCTTATTCCACGTTTTTTGTGCTTAAAGTATGTTTCACACTTAGAATAATAACGCATAGAAACCAAGTCCGCGCGTAAAATTTGAAGCAACTAAATTGGAGCCAGAAATGGCTCCCTACGCCCGCCCGCTCCGTAGTGTACAAGGTCACTGCGACCCGAACACATCTCTTAGGAAATAAATAATTATAACAGTTTCTGCAATTAAATGGTGTCACAACACCTCTGAAAAACATAAGAAGTGTGGTAATATCACTTTTAACAGGTAAACTATTAACATACTGTAGTATTTCAATTATTAATCTTAATAAAACGGGTCGTTTTATTCCATCTTTTGTAAATGCTCAGTGTTGCCAGATAAGGAAATTATTTCTCCATTTTAATTGACTTTAGTGATGCGATAAATTATTTTTTTGTAAAAGAAACATATTCAAATATGTGTTAAATAGGTAAGGTACGTATACATTATGTAGTTTACATATTTTACATACTTGAAAACGTGTTCGTTAAAAGTTGGCGTCTAAATAATCTGTATAACATATAAGGATTTAACTATAGAGAAGCTGTTTTATTCTATAGAAAAAACCATAGTAGAATAAATAAAAGAAGTAACTACAAAACCCGTAACTTAGTCGTTTCTTCGACTTCGAACACTTTGTTGTAGTATGGTATATTAAGTGTAAAACATCTCTATTGTTTTCTTAAGTGTTGAGTTGAGGCTGAAGTGACGACTAGAAGACGGTAAGTAAGCAAAAACATTAAATGTAAAAAAGAGCACACGACGGTTTATACACAAATAATGCAATTCATTTTCCACGGTGTTGGGCAAGCTACATTTTAGTGGCAACCCGATTTTATCGTGGTGTGCGTGTATACTCGTGTAATCGTTTGCACCCTAGTACAATTTTTTGCTTCACTTTTGTAGTCGCTTAAAGTACCGAACTATCTTTCTATGCGTTATTATTCTAAGGTTTTCAAATCATTGTTAGTATTGCTGACTAACTTATTTTTATGAATCCGTTTTTGTTTGATGAAAAAATATTTAATATAAACGTTCGTTTTGATTTTCTACTATATCAAAATATATAAAAATACATAACTTTATTGTAACTAAATATTAAATCTACTAATATTTCATAAACTAATTAATCGAGAATCATAAACTACTAATAATTCTTTGCACATAAAATTCATAATATTTATAATTCCAACGTAATATTAAAAGATGAATGTCAGTGAATGTTAGAGTTTATAATTATGTATATTAAAAGGAAACGGAAGTTCGTATAAAAAAAAAATTCTTCTATACCTATAGTTACTCTGAAATTGAATTTTATATTCTATCTTGTTGTACCCATTTTTCGAACTTTTTTCACATATGCTTTGATGCAGCACTCATCAAATGTTGTCGTAAAATGATATAATAATATAGAATAGCAACATACGGCAAACAAATAAATAAATTGAATTTAAGTTATGTATATAAAAAACATGATTAAAAATATAACAAAAATTCAATAATTCGCAAAGAATAACTTTTTAAACTCATCAAATAACCATAATCTATAGGAAGTACTCCGCTTCGAGAGGGAACTTCTACAGTTAGAACAAGAAGAACTTAGACGGCAGCGGGACAATCTTCTCAGAGATCAGAACAGAATTATACAGAAATCGGTCCAAGATATATCAACGGTGGCGACACCTGACAAACCCCAACCTAGAACCGGTAAACCAACAGCCCAAAACTACAGGCACTCTATGCCCAACTTAATGTTGAACGAAAACGTTGTCATAACCCCGGTCGTACAAGAAAAACCTGTTATAAATGAAAAAAGAAAACCATTCGTCTCAGAGGAACAACTCCAGATGCATTTCGGTGTTGAAGAGAGCAGGAGAGTGCTATACGATGAAAGGAAGGTTGAAACGAGACGGCCGATGCCGAATACAAGGGTATCCCAAATGGTGTTGCCACCGAAGCCGAGGAGTCGAGATTCTCTAGAAAGAGAGATCACTATGAGGCAAGTTTTTTTTTTCATTTTTGCAATAATATAATATAATAGTTTTTATTTCAGGCAACAATATCACAATTTAAATTGGACAGCCAATATTAGTTAGTAATATCTTAATTGCTAAAGGTTAATACAATATTAAATCTATATAATACTATATCGACATTTACTGACTATCTGCATTGTAATAATCTCACCCAGTTACAGGTTGATATTTATAAATCCAGGAGGGGTCCCGGCGGACGTTGTTTCGCCATGATAATAATAAAAAAAACCTTGACGAATTATATACCTAAACCTTCCTCATCAATTACTTTATGTATGTAGGTGGTAGAGCCACGCTAAAGCTATTACTGGTTTCAGTATGAATGGGCCGGTTCGCCCGGGATAGTATCACACTCTCATAGAAAACCGACATGAAGTAACAGAGCTTGCATTGTTGCGTTTCGTTCGGTTAGTGAGAGCGCCGGAGGCCCACCTCCCCTCCATTCGCCCTTCCCCCAACAAAGGCTGGCAATTCACTTGCGATTTTCCTGGTGTTGCAAGTGTCTATGGGTGGCGGTGATCACTTAACATGAGGTGACTCGCTTGCTCGTTTCCCTCCTATGACAAAAAAAAATTGGTGCACCGCAGAATAACCGCTGTATGATCGCATGAAAATCCATTCAGTAATTTTTGAGTTTATCGCGAACAGACAGACAAACTTGGCAGAATTCTTTATAATATGTTGTGATGTTGTAGTGTGGCGTTTTATGTCGATGAGTGGGTAGTTTGTCCAAACCAGTGGTAATTTTGAAGTTCATAAGCGCCTTCTCAGGGTCTACATTAAGTTTTTTTAGGTTTAATATTATTTATGTGTATATCTGTTATCCTATAAACAAAGTGGCTGTAATAAAAATGATTTTAATTGAAAACTCAATATTTGCAGAAGTAGCCGTGTGCCATCAGCTGTGGAGTACGCGAACATCGAGAGAACACCCGTACAGATGAGACAAAAGCATCTCGTACAGAACGGTAACAACTACCATCCGATGACGAGGCACACACTGCAGGTCAGTGGCTCTTTTCTCCACATATTTTTCTAAATTTCTGCAACTTGTAAATTTGAATTTATTCTCTCTGTTCTGTTCTGTTACCCATGAATGTAAACTCTACTTTCAATAAATTCCAGGCGTTAAGCGCTGCTCCAACACCGAAGCTGATATCCAGCACTGATTGGATGCAGGCGAGGAACAGGAAACCTGCTAATTTCAACTACAACCAACATTGGTTAATACAGGTAACTTAAAGTAGAAACTTTTGCTTAATATCTATTTTTTTCAAGCTGACTACGCTATTGACCTAGCACGGCCTTAACAGCTTCACCAGACTACTAAAAGAAGAATAAAATTGATCGTTATACATTTAAGTATAATAACAATAAAGAAAATATGTGGATATATTTTTTTAATATCATAGGAGACGAAACAAACAGGTGTGTCACCTGATGCTAAGTGACCACCGCCATCCATAGACACTAGCAACTTCAGGGAAGTCGCAAGTGCGTTGCCGACCTCTGTTGGTTGGGGAGGCAGGAGGGATGGAAGGAACACGGGGAGGTGAGCCTCCGGCGCTCACACTGTCTGAACGAAACGCAACAATGCAAATACTGTTACTTAACGTCGGTTTTTCTGTGTATTGGGTGGTAGTACCCCAGGCGAGCCGACCCATTCATGCTGAAACTAGTAATAACTACAGCGTGGCTCTACCTACCTACCAAAAATAAATGAATTTACCTAGATGATAAAAAAAATAATAAAATAAATATCGTTTTATTACTATTTTAATACGCGTCCACACACAAGAGTGTCAATAATCATAGTGTAGAGGGGCATATTGACATCGCCTTACCAGATTAGGCCCCCCTCGGCTGCGGCTCAAGCCTAGGTCCCTTCCCTCGGCGTGGAGCCATTGAGTACGCTGCTCACGCGATACAGTGACACAAAACCTTACATCACTGCTACAACATCACCTATACACACGTGCACGCCTACACGTTGTTTTTCTTTTTCAGAGAAATAAACGACAAAGAGTATTTATTATTTTTCCCTATCCTATCCTATCCTATATAGTTTATAGGTATTTTTCCGACACAAAATACATATAGGACTTGTTGAGGCATGTATGCTTGGTACATATGCATGTTTCAATAACTCGTACACGTATAACTAGATAGCTTAGTTTAGGTTATCTCAGATAGGTCGCGATTTTTGCACAAACTAGGCTACAGCCCAAGCCGAGGTGTGCCGTGCACCCTTGAGTTAGTCGCCCAAACATCCCAAATCGGCTGAGTGCCTTCAGCGCTCGCCTCAATAGTTCGGTGAAGCTGTATAGACCATTCCAGATCACAAGCGTTTTCATTTCGAAAAAAAAAAATCACCTTAGTAGTTCGGTGAAGCTGTTAAAACATTGCTAGATAAATAGCGTAGTCTGAAAAAAATATTACATAAGAGAATGTTATACCGTTTACCGTGACGACATACGGGTCGATTTTACTGCCTAGACGTGCCAATAGTTGTTTCACATTGAAATCACTCTATCTCTTTCGCACACGACCATGTTTATATGCGTGACTAAGACAAATATTATTTCGTGTTCACAAACTGCTTAAAAACCGAGTTTCTTTTTCCTCGAACTGACTACGCTATTGACCTAACAAGGTCTTAACAGCTTCACCAGACTACTTGTACACCGAGGCGACAATCAATCGACGCATTTATTGTAGTAAAGATTTGAAAGAAAACTATTTTCACAATTAGTCCGGTGAAGCTGTCAATAGCTTTTCAATTGTTAGGTAAATAGCGTAGTCAGTTCGAGAAAAAAAAAACTATTTTCGCAACAAAGTGCAGCTACCTGATTACGTCTACAGGTGTGTACCCTCCTACTTTACTATGGCTTCGTGGTGATATTTAGAGCTTGTATCTAATTAAAAGTACAAATCCTGTTTCCGGTATTATAAATAATGTAAAATTGTTGAGTTTGTTGTAATTTTGATAATGTTATATGAAAGTGCGAAGTAGCGTCCATTATAATTTTAATGATGGATTTCCGCAAAGTAATGCCTTCTTCAATCAAATATGTTACATGATTTACAGGAGGCAGAACAACGTAGACTAGAGGAGCAGAGGATGAAGGCTCGCAGTGCGCAGCGACACGCCTACCAACACGACGTGCCGCCTGGAACTCTGCACACGCCACAGCTTATTAACAGGTTCATACTATACCTACTCACGATTATCACTTATTTTTCTCAAGTACCTTGCACATTTTAAAATAATAAAAATTATGATTTCCAGTCAACAAGGTCTACATGAGGTGAAGAGGACTACAAGAGCGGGAAGTCAGGAAGTACCAAGAGAGGATAAACTCCTGAGTGTTAGCGGGAGGAGGAAGTGTTCGCATTGCGGAGAGGAGTTGGGTAGGTGTCACGACTTTTAAACATTTAATAATAATTAAACAGAAGTTTTGATAAGGTTTAATCATTTATGTCAATAGATATATTTACATACTATAAAGAATCATTCCACATACTATAAAGAAATTATTTAATTAAACACTATGTGTTATGTATTTTTTTTATTCATGGGAAGCTAAATGAAATCCACCACTTCTTCTTACTTTTATCCTACCTAAGTAGACTCGCTATTTCTTGCAGAACAGACAAGCGTTTATTTTTTGTATAGACACAAAATCGTAATTATAATGACAAAGTAATGCAAATGTAAATCTTTATGATAATATTTTAAGATATTGTTTCATTACTTCCTTACACAGTGTAAGTGAGCACGCAGATAGTTATATGGTGGGTTAAAATCCCAAATATATTGCTGATGGTAAACCTCACTAGGTATATTTTTAGTATTTATATATCTATTGTATACATTACATACTACGGTAAGTGGCGTGCGTGTTCTACTTAGAATTGTTTTTAAAGTGCATTTACTATAATTGTACATAATCTCACAAGTTTATAATTCATTAATACAATGAAAAAAATGCGTGCGGAGCCGCGAGTACAGCTAGTTGGTAATAATAATCTACTAACAGTCTGGTGACGACAATAAAAAAAAAAATAGGTTCTACGGAATTTATCGTAAGAATATGTACACAGGGTATTTCATTCTAGTAGTCCGGTGAAGCTGTAAAGGCCAATAACGTAGTCAGTTCGAGAAAAAAAAAGTCTCTATTACCATTCAGTAATTATTATATTTTTACGCATGTGAAACCAAACCATATTACTAGTTCTAAAAGTAAATACGAAAGATAAAACTCGTAGACCAAGAGCTAGTGAATGCCTTCATTTTCTTATTTTATAAAAACTGAGACACATGCTTTCGGCACATGCTTCTGATATAGGTAGGAACCAGGAGCTAGCATGGAACAAGGGTCATCTTGGCTCTGGCAGACAACAAAGGTCTATGAAATATGAACTAAAATTTATGAAATTGTATAGCGTAGTTATTATACTTATTTTTTTTTATAATATTAGAAATCACGTCATTTATTGACAAATACTTGATGACATCGCCAACCCCTGTCAAAAATCTGTAAACTTTAATAAATTGTAATTGTAGTGTCAAACCTGAATTTGAACATGGGTAACTATTAGATATTTCTTCAGTAGCCGGACAGACAGACAATTTCATCAGACAAACATATATACATGTATATCCTATACAACTAGTTGAAAGTGAGATATATAATAAGCACGGTCTTTTGCAGTCCATCCTTGCTTTTCTTTCAGTTGCTCAGTAAATATATTATACCACAAGTACTCTTCAATCAAACACAAGTACTCGTTTTACTATTATTGGTTGTGTGGTTTATAACATAAATGTAATTCAGTTTTTAAGGGATTATGGGTGACATATTTTTTTGGGAGATATTGTTTTCTCAAGAGACATTAAAAAATATTGAAAATAATAAATATCAATATGAAATAGCGGATGTCTGGTATTCAGTGGCTCTTAGACTATCCGGAAATTCTACAGCAGCACGCGGACCATCTGTTGCGGAATTTTCTCCGGTGCGGTTTTTATTTTGCATCGCAACTAGTGCGCGCTGGCCCTTACTCTTTTCATTTTTTCTATTGTTGCTGCTATTTGTAAACTTGGTCTGATATAGTAATTCTCAATCTTATCCATTCTAGTTACACCACACATCCACCTTAACATTCGCATCTCTGTCACATGCAATTTTTTTCCCGTCTCTTTCGTGGCCCAGCATTCGGATACATTAAATATGATTAATGTTATATCCATGTTATATCTGTCGGTCATTATTTGCATTTCATGGAATTTGTTTCCGCACACATCGACTCCTTTCATAATTGTAATATAGGGTCTACCTCTACATAAACAGGTTTGGTAGTCACGGCATTAGATTATCAATTGTATTAGTAAGGAGCAGTTATAATTATTTGTGATATGTTTGAACAGGTCAAGGTGCAGCGATGATAATAGAATCGTTATCGTTGTGCTACCACGTGTGGTGCTTCACGTGCGCCGTCTGCGGCGTGCGGCTCGGGGACGGACGCGCCGGCGCCGACGTGCGCGTGCGCTCCCGCCGCCTGCACTGCCCGCACTGCCACTCCGCCGACGACGGCAGGAAGTACTCGCGCGTCTAACTACATCCTTCCTCCTCCCCCTACCTCGCCTCCTTCACCACCCCTCACCCTCCCCTGTCCATCGACGTCCCTTTCATTCATCGACTTTCCCCGTCCCTTCGACTTCCCACATCCGTTCACCTCTCTCCCCGTCCCTCCCACTCATCACACTCCCATACTGCTCTCCCCTTCGCCCCTCCCCGTTGCTCAGAGAATCCCCCTCACATTTCCCCTTTCCTTCTCACCCCCTCCCCTCCAGATCAGCCGTTCTATAATTTGCAATTTGACGTCAAATTATTTGCAAACGTCGGATTTCCAGATTAAAGTTAAATTAGCGTCAAATAACAAAAACATTCGGACAATAAATCTTTTACAGCTAATTGCAGTCACTAGAAAGTCTTTTATATTTACTGTGATTAAAAAAAGGTTTAGTGTTAACACGTGTACATATCTTGACAAAATTATATACTTTCAATATTTACAAAATCTACTGAGTGAGTACCTATGAATTATAAAAATGTAATACCAATAAATATACGACTTTAATTTGATATTAACGTGTGCATATGATTTAAAATACTAGGTATCCAATGATATTTCATTCTATTTGAAAAGGATTGTATAAAGGAACTTTATTACACATTCAATTATTTGGATATTATAAAAATCTTGTAATACAACATTAAAAAAAAATAGTACTCATTAAAAAGTCTTCTTGATATTTTGATATAAAATTACACGGTTATGTCATTAGATCGCTATTTGCACTTGAAAGGAATTCATATTTCCGTCTATCTCCCTCCTCTAACTCATCGATGTCCATCGCACCGATTAATCGCCAAATACAATTTATATCGATTTTATAAGTTTATTCGTTTCTCATTGCTTTTGAGATGGTTTAGTGAGTTTATACTGTATTACTAAGCAGTGTATAGATCACGATATCGAGTAGCACGCTCTCTGCCGCCCCCGCGGGGGGACGGATCGTTGAAGACGTCTCTGTGGCTCGCTCCCGAGTCCGCTACTGCACGTTGCACCTCCCTTCATACTGTTCACACCGATTCACTTTATATTCGCACCTCTCTGCTATCGATGGCAGAAGGGACTGCATTTTTTTTAATCCAAGCTTTCATTTATGTTTTCGATTTTATTTTCAAAATGACATTACGTTTCGACTGCACGATTTATTGAATTATGCGTTTCAAATGACAAGATAATCTTATCCGCGCCAACTTCACACGGCACTTGTCAAAAGTGACAAAATTGTACCGCCATTAAAATTATTAAGACTCATGTACACAGTACTATTAACTAACGACAGTAATTTTGTATTATGCTTTAGTGTGTCGTTTCGGAATTTATAAGTAATTAATATTTCATTAAATTTGTATCCACTAATTGTTTTTCAAATCGTACATTTCTCGACTGAAGTTGCTCTCATACCGAAAAGAAAAATGGCGGTTTGAGAGTTATCTTGTTACTTGAACCATCTTTTACTTCAAAATAAGATGTAAGTTAGTATTGAGAATACTAAATTAATTCACGTTCAATCATTTTCGACCTATTTGTGCCATGTCACCTCCATTAACACGAAGTACATATGATTAATTACAGATTATATTATAATATACTTAAGTTAAATTGGGGATATAAAAGTGTGTTATTTTTTGTTTCTATACATTAAAAAATATATCTATTTGTAATATTTTGTAAATAGGTTCTAATTTATATCTCAATAAGTGTTAATCGTTAGCTTTAATAGTTATTATTTTAGTTATAAACAAACACTTAAATAATATAATCCAAAAATGTGTATGATTAATAATAATATATGTAAATGTTTAGTAAATTACGATTTTTCTTTAATTATGATTTACATCACTCTAACATCATTATATCCTATGAAAAAAAGAAGAATTTCTTTTATTTAAAATAAGTAAAAAACAGTATGATATTTACAGCAATTTATTAAATATTTATGATATTTATAATAATAAGCAATTGATTGAAAAGCTTCATTATTAAATGATACGTCATAACCTAAAATGTTTCTAGAAACTTCTAAAAATATCTTACTTGACTATATATAAAGCACTTATGATTGTTTGTAATTATGTTAATTATTTGAAAAACATGTAAATTATCTATATTTATAAGGGTCAAGCTGCATAACAATAAATATCTGAATAATAATTGTTATTTTATTATCAAAATCACCTATATTCTTAGCTTCCTTTGGTCTGACATGAACCGTCGGAAACCAGAACCAAAAGACATAAGGGTTAATGTATATAAATAATCATGTTTGAAGTATCTGGTGTATGTCTCAGGTAATCGCTGAAACGGCCTGAACCAATTTTAACGGCACTTCTACTGAAAGATAAGGCATTATTCATAGTACAAACTAGGCTCTTATTCTACTTTCCTGACAGAGTTAAACACTAAGAAAGAAATATTTAATTCATAATGCATTATATAATATACAAAAGTGGATAAAAATATGCATATGGCGACATGAAACGGTGTCCAAGTTAGTATATGGTGTGATAAGAAATAGCGCTGATTTTCAGCTGGAACCCAATGCTCTAGTCACGGTGCGTAAAAAATAAATCAATTAAAATTATGACATGATTTTTTTGAAATGAAAACGCTGTTGACCTGGAAAGGTCTTTACAGCTTCACCGTACTATTGAGGCGAGCGCTAAAGGCACTCAGCCGATTTGAGATGTTTGGGCGACTAACTCAAGGGTGCACGGCACACCTCGGTTTGGGCTGTCGCCTGTTTTGTGCAAAAATCGTGACCTATCTGAGTTAACCTAAGCTAAGCTATCTAGATATACATATATGAGCTATTGAAACATGCATGTGTACCAAGCATGCGTGCCTCAACAACTCCTATGTGTATTCTGTGTCCAAAAAATTCCTCTAAACTAAGGGTCGGTAAAAATGTGTCGCGGTCGTCTTCCATACTGCTCAGCGTTGGGTACGGGTTCATAGTTCGCGGCGGATACCACTAACGGGCTGGGATGATTCGCGGCTTTGTCGAAATAACTACTTGTGAGTGATTTTATGCACGCCCATACAGAAGGCACGTTTAAATATGATCTATTTTGGAAACATAACTAATATAAAAATAGTAGAATACATAGTGATATAGGGGAAATAAATAAAAGTAGTTGGATACATAAAACAACGTTTGAAGCAATTTCAAGCGTCACTAAAATATATATGCAACCAATAATGTTATACCTAATTATGATTACATTTTGTACAGAAATCTGAATCGATTTTACTATCCAATTCGGAAAGCCTATAGAAAATAAATTAATGCTGACAAATATTTAGGTTACGTGTAAAAAGGGTTGACAGGTTTCAGTTCTTGGAATTTTGATATTGGATACCATCATTGCGCCACTGGTTTCGTATCCTCAACAGGTGGACTCGGCAACTCATAAAACTTGTTCGCCAGCCACACCATTATGTAAACGGCAACGCTCAGTCCTGACAGACTGAAAATATAAGAAATCTATACATATAATAGGAATGTAAATCTGACGTGTCGTAATCTGAACTTTTTAGATTTTTGTGAAAAAAAAACTGTTGCAGATGTCTAGGAATGAGTAATAAAATACATTCCAATGAGTTTAAATGTCTATGTGTCTCTTTGTTTGGGCACGCATCACTGCTAAAGTACTGCGTTCACGATTAAACCTCACAAAAAAGTAGTCCGGTGAAGTTGTTAAAGACTTTGCTGGGTCAATAGCGTAGTTAGTTCGAAAAAAAACCTCAAAAAAAAAAAAACATAAAAAAAACAATTAAAAAGGGCATATAAAAATCGACGATCAATTGTGTTACGTACAAGTATTTCTAGATTCTACTGATAAATCTGACATTCGGTCAGTAATGCATTGGTATTTGGTTTTGAATAATGGTCTGGTATAAATGGACGAATAATTCTGAGATGAAATTAGGTAAGAGTATAAGAATTCGGTGAGACTTGCTACCGAATGAGACCGTCGGAACAATTTACTCACCCTGCAAAGTCGATAGCAAACTGCTCATTTATTAGTTTCACTTCATAGTTTTGAGGATCTACCTGTCGATCAATTAAGCAGGTGCCTGATGAAAACCTAACTGTTTCATTGAGTACCACGCCGTATCCCAAGAGTCAGATTGCTAAGATACAAGATATACCCATAGACATTCAGATGATTTGATTAATAACTGTTTTTTATGTTAAGTTCTACATGGACATTACAATCTGGTTTCAATTAATACTTTCAAGGAAATCTGCCCTCTGTCCCAACATTTTGGGTTATAGGATTTCAAGAGAGAGATGGCAAAATAAATCCAGATGGTACACTCGTACTTACATCTCAAACATCGTCGTGCATTTACAATGATTGCCAATTAGAAATAGACCGGACCTTTACAAATTATTTTCTACATATTATCAACAGCGAATTGTTAATTGTGCGTACTGTTATATGTCGGCAGAGTGTCGACACCTTAAAACGTTTACACGGGTAAAAAATTATTATTTGAATAATAAAATACAGGTATATTCCAAGCTAAATAGTCTTTGTGCAATGAAATAGTTGTGTTGCACTGTATATACTATACTATAGCAGCGCGATATGACATGTGTTTATACTGTGAATAGTTAAACACGCAAAGATAGTAGCAACAATTATGGAATCAACCACCAACATGCTGTCTAGTCCGGTGAAACTGTTAAGAACTTGCTGGGTCAATAGCTTAGTCATTTCGAGAAAAAAAGCAACATGCTGGCAATTTCAAACACTGAGAAATTAATTTATTTTAATTTTTGATATTTTCTTTCACCTTTCAACCAACATTCGATAGTTTTTGTAATTAAATTTAAGTAATGCACATTCCCTAAATGATACTTACCAATGCCAACCAGTATCGGTACATTTTGAAGCGGTATCAATTACTTTTTAACGATTTAACTTTCGCGATATAAATTGTCATTAGTACACCATTTTATTCGTTTTTATTCGACTTGACTACTTTTAGGGAGTAAATGTTTTAAATAAAATACTCCATATACATTGTCTGACCACAATTTCACCTGATTATAAATGATCACGTAGTCTAATATAGTAGGTAAACATTCCAAGCCCGCAAGGGGACTGGTTCTCAAAACATGTGCCAAAACACACTTATATGTGGTTGGTGGCAGATTTTCAACTTGAGGGTAGCAGTTAGTTAGGCAGGCTTAGGTTTAGTTTGCAATAAATACTTTATATTTTCGTTACTATAAAGAAGCGGAACAATCTCCCGACCAGTATGTTCCGTCCTTCCTATGACAATGGGTTTTGTGCATCTGCGTTGGTTTGTACATTTGTGCCCTGATATGTTATATCGCTCACTTGACTGCTTTCAAATTAATACCTTCCGTCAGAAAATCGACTATATTAGCAATGTGAAAGAACACGAGCGTCGGAGTTGATGCAGTCGCTATGACCGAAAACGGCCAGAAGCATATACATGATAAGTGTGTTCAACAATGTAAGTCACAGACAAGATGAATAGAAATTACACCTTAGAATCCATTTCAATAGTATCCATCAAACGATTCACGTTATAAAGAATTCCTTAGAGACACATAGACAAGAAAGATTACCGTCTTCTGCAGTTTATATTCATGTTTATAAATATACGAAGCGAAGATAGACATCAGTGTAACTTTATGTTAAAAGTAAAAAAAAAATTGTTTGTAATTCTTACGGATGTTTAAAGTATATACTAACAACGAATCACATACTGTAGCAAGTAATAAATACGTTTTGCTTTATTGCATAAATAACAAAAACCTCTTCGTAACAGCTTGGCCACCAAAAACATTAATGAAGTCTAAAAAACATACAAAGAAAAAGAAAAGTCTAATAATATCTGTAGTGTTACAACATTGTTCAGGCTATAAGAATTTTAGAGGGTTATAAGAATTATCCGTGTCGTCAAAGTCCAAAGATATACAAGATAAAGAAGGTAAAAATAAAACTTTTCTCCAATTTCATAAAGTACATCTTGTTTGAGGAGGACGACCGGAAAACATAGTTTATTTCACATTAATAAATCGTTTTCACTACCGTAACTGAATAAAATTTATTCGATTTTAATTCGATTAATAGAATGTGTAGTAAGTAGGTCAGTTCGCATCAGATCTGGTAACCACTACATAAAGTCATGCGTTAGGTAACATACAATTTCGTACGTACTTACAAATCCACGTTATAAAAGAAGACATATACAATTTTGAGTAAAACACTAATTAGATAATTTGATAACCTCAAAAGTTTTTAGGGGTTACATTGTTGTCCGGTGAAGCTGTTAAGGCCTTGCTAGGACAATAAGTCTATAGTTTATAGTTTAAAAGTCAGTGCGAGTAGAAAAAAAAACGTTGGATTCACGCAAAAACTGTTTAATGATTTTTGACTAAACTTTGCAGTAGTATAGCTAATAATGTATTATTTGTACAGTGTCTATCTATACATACGAGTACAATAAGAATGTAAATATAAAGTAGGTACTTTTAGGATTTTTGTGAAAAAAAAAATTGTTGCAGGTGTCTTGGAGTAAGAAATAAAATACATTTCAGTTGTTTATTGAAATGTCTGTATGTATGAACACGCATAAAACCTCACCAAGATCATAAAGCATATCCTCGAGTAACATTTAGTATTGGTTTCATTACAATCGGTTCACTCTATCAAAAGTTATTGTAATTTTAATGAGGTTGCGACTTAAGTGCGAGAGAAAAGTAAATAAGTAAATTCAGATGATTTTATTAATCACCATTTTTTTACGTTAGATTTCACGCAGACGAAGTCGTGGGCACAACTAGTGATTTATAAAGATATTGTTTAAATTAACCAAAACATAACGGTAAATGTTAAAGTAGATTTGAAGGAGCGACTTCTAGTGTTATAGTCTTTACCTATGAAATTGCCGTTTTGTATGAAAAAATTTAAACGATTTCTTTTCATGTATTTTTTATTTGTATTATTATTTTTTTTTTATCGAAACACGACAAAGTGGCTGCAATATTCCTGATGGTAAGCATAGTACAATCCAAAAACAGTGGCGACCACCGAGAGACAGATCATCCATCGTCGGTCGCCGCTGTCATGCCGGCCATAATAACGAAAGTCACCCGGTACTGGATATGCACAGGCTGATCCCGAAACGCGACGCACAAAAGCGAGTCACTATGACGGGCTTTTTCGCCATGTACATGGTGGTTGCGACCCAGTCGGGCTGTATAACCCTACCACCCCGCAATTAATGAAAGTAATCACCCATGCAATCAATGCATCTTTGCCAACGCAGTGGCAGTTTATTGATGCCTTTCTTAAAGAAATCAGCTGGACGGGAGGCAACAAAATCTTCAACGGCATCTTGTACCGCCTCTCGGGTATTAAATTTTTTTCCCGCCAAGGAATTATCCAAACTCTGGAAAAAGTAGTAGTCTGTAGGCGCAAGGTCTGGTGAGTAGGGCCGATGACGGAGAACTTCCAACCCCGGTTCTTGCAACTTAGAGACCGTCTGCTATGTAGTATGAGGTTGCGCGTTGTCGTGCAGGAGCAGCGGGGACGAGCGATTGACCAATGCTGGTTGGAGATGTGCCAGCTTCTCCATCATTGTGTTCAGTTCTTCACAGTACACATCTGCAGTAATGCTCACCCCGTTTGGTAAGAAGCTGTGATGAATCACACCGGCGCTAGACCACCAAACAGTGACCATCACTTTTCTAGGGGTAAGTTTTCGTTTAGGGCATTGTTTAGGTGCTGAACCAGGATCCAACCAACTTGCTGAGCGCTTGCGGTTATCAAACAGAATCCATTTTTCATTGCATCGGTAACAATGCCGTTCAACATTGCTTCATTTGTGTGTCTGTTGAGCAGTGTAAGGCACGTCTCGACGCGTACATCGCGCTGGCGATCATTGAGTTCGTGGGGCACCCATTTGTTAAAGTTTTTTATCATGCCAATTCGACGCAAATTGACCAATATCGTTTTGACGCTAACGTCGAAAGCTGCTGCTAATTCAGCCGTAGATTGTGTATCATCAACTTCCACAATCGCCTTCAATTCGTCATTGTCGACCAAATTCTTCGGACGACCGCGAGGTTCATGTTTTAGGTCGAAATTTCCAGAACGGAAGCGAGCAAACCAATAATAGGTGGTGCGTTGGTTTGTAGTGTTAGCTCCGTAAACGTCGTTGATGTTGCGTGCCGCTTGTGCCGCGTTGCTGCCACGTCGATACCCATATTCCATAATTACTCGAATTTTTAACGTATCCATGATGACAAAAAAGATTGAAATACGATGAAAATGTAACACTAATCAATAAACAAATGACTTCTTTTGAGAAAAGAATTCCATGTTTTTAAAATAAAATTAATTTGAAATTAGAATTCTTAGCCAAACAAAAATTATTTTGATTTGAAATGGCCAGTACTGCGGAACAGAATTTCATAGGTAAAGACCTATTATAAATCAGACATAAATATAGCTTGCTTTTGTGAAAACTTAATGTAAAAAAGTGCGTAATATTCTTAAATATCATTATATTTTAATAATGACAAATTCTATTGAAATAAATCTTCTCTTGGGACGGTGTGAATTCGTTTTTAAGAAAACAAAATGTGTAACGAAAAGAGATAGCTATGAGTGTATTTATTACTTTTAAGCTGTGAAAGAATGAAATAGTATATCCTTATTGTACTCTAAATATACACAAAGAAAGGAAGAGAAAGAGAGAGAAACGATAAAATCTATTATAGCACATGAACATGATTTTCTGTTGGATCGTAGTGACTCGCGCATTTTTTTTAATTATTCTGTTTTTTACACTAATACTAGTAGTATTAATAACATTGTTCGTATATGTTAAAATATTACATAATAATACCGAAAACTGATGTTTACCACCTCCATAGTGTATTCTTTTCATTCGTTCAAAAATTAATAAAAATACTGAGTTTCCCTTCTACCGCAAGTGAACTCACACTCTTTATTTAAATATAAGTAATTACAAAGGGGACCAGCGGATGTTGTACTTTCTAGATAATAAAATAAATACCTTAGATGGATTCTTAAAACTAAACAATATTGTTTAGGAACCAAAAAAGAAAAAGTATACATTTTATAGAACAATAAATATACATTGCAGATGAATCTAAACTATTCTTGAATCCACCTGAATCCTACTTACAAAAAATGTCATTAAAATCTATCCAGGTGTTTAGGAGGAGTTCAGTCACATACGTACAGAAGCATTATATATACCTAGGTATAATAATTTTTCAACATAGTACCTCTCGTTTGTTTTGCGACTGTTCTCGACGGTGTTTGTTAAGTTTAATATATACTAACATCATTTCATTGTTCAAATGCAGCAACTATGTACTTTGGTATAATCAGCTCTCACTTCATAGAATTCTAAGAAATCTCATCCTTTCAGGTTGGCAATAACTATTACATCAACAGATCCTTCGTTTTTCGTCGTTGTCATTTATTATTGTTCACGAGTAGCTGCGCCCGTGACTCCGTCCGCGTAAAACCTAAAGTAAAAAAACAGTACCTAATAAAATCATCTGAATGTATTAAGTTCATTTACTTATCTACTTTTCTGTCGTATTTATGTTGCGTCGTTATTAAAATAACAATAATTTGATAGAATCAAGATTAAATGTTACTCGAGGATATGTTATACGATTTTGATTCAAGAGATTTTATCATGAACGCTATATTTTTAGAGTGATACGTGTCTAAATCAACAGGTACACAGACATTTCTAAACATGATTGAAATGTATTTCATTACTCACTAGCGACCCGCCTCAGCTTTGCACGGGTGCAATACAGGTATTGATTTTAAGAAATTCCATTAAGGGCAGTAATTTGAGCTATCACGTAAGTTTTTGCCAATGTTTGTGCGATGTGAGCTAAGTTTGTTACGACATTATAGATCCTTGAATTTTTCGGCTTTTCTTTAACATAATATGTATGTAAATCTTCCTCTTGCATAATTCTATCTAGTGCTGAAAACTGTATTAAAATCCGCTAAATAGTTAAAAAAAAGGAAAGAACCCTAGACACCTGCAACGACTTTTTTCACAAAAATGTAAAAGTACAGACATGTTATATTTACATTGTTATTTTTTTATTTATTATATGAGTAGATTATATTAGCTATTAAGTATTTATATTAGCTACTAACTGACACCGCCAGGCGTTGCTGTAGCTCAATCATTACATGTTGATATAAAATTGAAAATGGGATTCAAAAAGAAAGCGTGACGCCATCGGTTCGAGACTCATGAAACTTACAATTAATTACAAGAATCAACATTGACAATCACCTAATATGTATTAAAAAATATTGACGTCATTAATCGAAACATAAACATCGTATCTCTCAAGTTGGATGAAATTATTTATAAATGCCAATTTACGTCCCTGATGTCGCTATTGTCTATGGACGGTGGTGATCACTTAACATCACGTGACCTACCAGTTCGTTTGCCTCCTTTAATATATAAAAAAACTTTCATGAAAGTAGGTTGAGTAATTTCGTTGCTATATATGTACTTAGATATGATCTACTAGAGACGACAACATATCTTTTCTAACACATTTCATGCGCCATGGAACACAACTTCACACAAGTCACAACAAAGAACAGATATTCAAAATTTACAGATTCCCATGTCATAGTCCAATTACAATAAACCCCGTTGTCCAATGTAGCTTTGAAGGTCACCAATGAATGCGGCTTTTGTAAAAAGCAATTGCCAACTATTAGATTGTATCTCGTGCAATTCAAATTGATTCGTTATACGGCTGATGATGCACGGATGTGATCCTTTATGACTATTGTATCGCTTCCTGGCTTATCGGCACGCCTGTCAACTGCTTCAGTATGCTCTACTGACAACTCAAATTACCTTTTATTCGTTTTGCAATCGGCAGTTAATTCTATATTGTAATGTATACGCTGTTCTGTATTTCAAAGAGTGCTCCTAGTAACAGAGTTATGTTAAATTGTACAAAATAAGTTCCCCGCTATATTACAATTTCGACGCTGTGATTAAGAAAGTTAGCTTTCATTTTAAGGGTGGAGAAATCATACATATTTCTTTCGGACCTCAAACATTGGCTCTATACATAATAAGAATACAAATCTGTAGGTATCTGTACTTTTTAGATCTTTGTAAAGAATGTTGGAGGTATCTAGGAATAAGTAATAAAATACACTTGAATTAGAAATATCTGTCTGTCTGTTAGTTTGTTTGGGCAGGCGTCACTGCTAAAGTTCACGATAAATTATCATCAAAAAAATCATAAAGTATACCTCTGAGTCTTGGTTTAATTAAAATAGGTTCACTCTATCAAAAGTTATTGCGCGTTATAACGGAGCAAGTTAAAAAATGTTGGTAAACATTATCCACTGCGCTTGCATTGTTGAGTTAGGCATGGTTTACACTTCTAAGAAATACTACGAACTTAAATAAACATACTTTCACATTAATTTATTAAATACTTACAATATGTACGCGTAAGCTAGGAATTATGATTGCGATTATGTTTGGTTATGGCCTATCTATCTAACAGCGTCAAAAATGTACGCAAAATAATCTTTCCTTCTTAAATATTCGTAAAGTACCTTGCGGATTTATTTATAAAGGTATTTTTTCGAACATAAAAATTATATCATATTTTATGAAAAAAATTCAATTTGAAGAGTATATTTTTTACTGTATTAAAGATGAATTAATACAATGGCATTGTTGTATGTTAACTGTATATTTCTGCTTCGATTAGAAAAACTCTAACGAGTAACGTAGAACATTACTCGGAAGCTGCGGTGATCAAGTGTATAAACGGTACACGAGTGATAAAGCATTCGTGACTAGCGGATTACAATAGCGTCGCGAGCGCGCCGCGTCTGCCGGACTCAGTTGCCTGTCGGCCGCCGTCGTCGGTATGCCTACCGCGCGCCGCCTACTGCCCGCGCGCTGGTTCCTCTCGCGTCGCGCCCCGCACTCTGACGAGCCCGACGATGTAGCGCGTACCTCCGCCCAGCGCCGGTCGCGCGCCGCCCGCACCCTCAGCTCGCCGGCACGTGCACAGTCGCCACCGCCCGACGACGAGTCACTCGAACGCGCCTATCCTTCCATGGGTCATCTCGAATATGTACTCGCCGGCTCCTCACCCCCGGCGGAGAGCGCCCCTAACATGTACGACAGCTTTGAGGAACCGCCATCAGATTTAACGGCACATATCTGCGCCGATTCACTACGACAGAGCGCACATGAACAGATGCGTGCCGTCGGTGGCCGCCTGCGCCTACTGGATGAGCTCGAGTCGGGTGTAATCACAGTAGATTCTGCTAAAACAGTATTCGCGGCAGCTTCCGAAGCAGAGAGGAACGTTTGTCTTTTCTGGGCGGCCTCATTGAAGTTAAAATCCCTACTACCATTCCTCGTAGACGTGGGAGCAGATCCACATTACTTTGACTCGTTAGGCCTATCTCCGCTACATGGTGCGGCCTTCAGTGGCTGTGTTGATTGTGCTAATTATCTTCTGTCGTGCGGAATAGACCCTAATTATATGCCCCGGTGCTTCACCCCGCTCCATTGTGCGGCATTTGGTGATTCGGTTCGAGTGGCCAATTTGTTGATCGGTCGCGGCGCGTCCGTGCACGCCGCCGTCAAACATCTCAATTGTGAAGGCGGTTTGTTACACTGCGCAGTTAGGGCGAATTCTGTCGAGTGTTTAAAATTATTCATATCTCACGGTGTCGACGTGAACCTAACTGAGCCGGGTGGTACGAATGCTGTGCATCTTGCGGCTGATCTGGGTATGATACAGTGCCTCACAATTTTGCTGGAAACTCCGGGCGTTGATCCAAATTTAAGAACGAGAGTTTGCGATAGAGAATCGACAGCTTTACACCTGGCTTCCGATGGAGGTTTCATAGAGTGTGTGGATTTATTGCTATCTAAAGGGGCCGACATCAGTTTAAAGAACCATCGAGGTTGTACTGCATTGCATCTTGCCGCACGCTCTGCCAGCTTGGAGTGTGTCGAGTCATTACTACGAAAGGGTCACGCAGAACCGAATGCAATGGATTTCGACAAAAGAACACCTCTACATGCGGCTGTCAGCAAATCCGACTCGGCTTGTGACATCATTGAAACTTTAATTAGTTGGGGTGCAAATGTAAACCAGAAGGACGAGTATGGATTTACGCCGCTTCACCTCGCTGCTCTCGATGGTCTATCTGCGTGTGTTGAGACTCTCATATATCATGGAGCTGACGTAACGACAAGATCTAAAAAAGGCAATTCAGCACTCAATGTAATAGCTAGAAAAACACCCGCCTCACTTGCTATGGTTACTAGAAAATTGGATTGCGCAATCACATTACATCATTCTCAAACAAGTAGTAGAGAGGTGGAATTAGAATTTGATTTTCGTAGTATACTCCAGCACTGTTATCCTCGGGAAATCAGCTACCTGAATACCTTTGTAGACGAAGGACAGAAAGAAGTTCTCTTACATCCCTTATGTTCAGCATTTTTATACATTAAATGGGAAAAAATACGGAAGTATTACGTTGCACGATTGTTTTTAAGCTTTATATTTGTTCTATGCCTTACGTTGTACGTTCTGACGGCGTTAGCGCATAACTGTTACAATGGAAGTAAAGATATGGAAGAAACAATTCAAGAACAAGAGCTATGCCAGAAACAATCGATATTAGGGGATTTACTACGAAAGAACCCATTTGTTATAGAGATGCAATGGTGGGTACTAGCCGGAATTACTATATTCGAAATATTTAGAAAGGTCTACGGCATAGCCGGTTATTCAACGGTAAGGCAATATTTAATGCAATCCGAAAACATAATTGAGTGGTTCGTGATAGTAAGCGTATTTCTCATATCCTATATTTATACTAATATAACGTACACTTGGCAAAATCATGTTGGAGCATTTGCCGTGCTCGCTGGCTGGACAAATCTCATGATGATGATTGGTCAGCTCCCTGTATTTGGGACTTACGTTGCCATGTATCAGAAAGTTCAGAAAGAATTTGCTAAACTACTAATGGCGTATTCTTGTATCCTCATTGGCTTCACTATAAGCTTTTGTGTCATTTTCCCAGATTCTTCATCATTCGCAAATCCATTTATGGGCTTTATAACAGTACTGACAATGATGATTGGTGAGCTAAATTTAGATCTATTATTGAACGAACCGGATGGGAACGATCCACCGGTTTTGCTGGAATTTTCCGCTCAAATTACGTACGTTTTGTTCTTAATGTTTGTAACCGTTGTCCTTATGAATCTACTAGTCGGCATTGCCGTTCACGATATCCAAGGATTAAGAAAGACCGCGGGATTGTCCAAATTAGTTCGACAGACAAAATTGATTTCATACATGGAGCTTGCATTGTTTAATGGCTATTTGCCAAAATGTTTGTTAAAAATCTTGCATTCATCCGCATTAGTGTCGCCTCAAGCTTATAGAGTGGTTTTAAGCGTAAAGCCTTTAAATCCGAGCGAGAAAAGATTACCGAGAGATATAATGATGGCCGCCTACGATATTGCAAAAATGAGAAAACAGTACGGCCATACGATATCCTCGAGTGGATCAACTACAGGGGCTTATTCGTGTTTTAAAAAATATGAAAATAATAACGATTCTGGGTATCGAGAATACGGTTATTCTGGTTTGGGCAGTCTGCACGCGCGATTGGAAGAGACGTCTGAAAACGTAAGACAATTAGCGCAGGAAGTGAGAGAATTAAAGAATTTAATAAGCGCCCAGCAGCTAGTAATCCAACAAGCGTTGGCCGGTCGTTGATGATATAATGGCCGGTCGAGTCATTCGGTTTCAATGCCAACTGTACACAAGTCAACAAACTATAGCGAGAATTGTCATCGTTCGCATCTTTCAAACCCACTGTGTACGTTGGGGACTTAAATTTTAAGAGGTGATATTTTTCCCGTTAGATTTTTAGACATGCAAACTAGATAATAGGTGTTATCTACTTTCACAAGAAATACTGTGATGTTAAAAGTGTATTGTTTCATAAAATTGTGATATAACTGTTTATATTATTATAAATATTTTTCAACTATAATTATTTTATTTTTATTTGTAAAACCTCAATATCAATATAATGTCATTGTTCATGATTTAATTAGTGAAATAATATTCATGTCCATAAATTGAAATATTGATACACGACATTTTCTTTTTCTAAATTTGAGTACATTCAGTATTTAATTTAACTAGATATCACTATATTTCATAGCGTTATTATAATACCTGATGAGGTTGCTATAATTAAAAGAGTGAGAGATGTAAGGTATAAAAATACTTTAAGACGATTACGTTATGACGAGGCTCATATGAGTAGATCGAATATTATCATAAAGGAAATCATAACCTTTAAGATTAAGTCTCGTAATAAATTAAAGAACTGTTTGTGTCTCGGCACTTATAATCGCCATTAAGTTTTGTAGGCTACCAGAACAACGCGAGACCTATTCCGGAAGCAGATCTTTTTGAATTTGGTGTTAAGTTCATATTAATGTTTGACAATTAATGGTTATCAGAAAAACCTAATTTTCTAGTGGATTATTACTGTCATTGTGGAGTAGGTAGTGATATTACAAGATACTTGTGATCATTTCAATGATCAAATAAATCAGAATCCATGCTGCGTGGTATTATTACCTATCCACTGCACAGTTACCAAAGTGATTTATGTGCATAATCACCGAATTATATTACGTAAAACACCACCAACATTATAAAATATAGAGCCAAATAACACAAGATTATGTATTAAATAAAATCCATTACATAACATTCCAAGATTCCGCCAAAAATTTGAAATTTGCAATGGTCTTGTAATCTATATACGTTAAATTGCAAGCAGTTTTTGATATTTTGCAAATAAAATAATGCTAACTGAAATAAGACATATGTGAAAGGTGCTTCCTAGTTTTATACATTTACACGCTTTAATTAGCATAGGCTAATTGTTATAAGTCAATGCTCTTCAATTTTAAAATATGAGTCTTTCACTATAATTTGCTTGATTTGATAATTTGATGAAGACACAAGATTGACATATTTTCATATACTTTTATTTTAGTAAAATCAGATTAAAAGACTGCGTGTAACAGAGCGTTACCGGAAACGGAATACGAAATGACAATTACTTGACAAATCAAATTTGAAATTTTACATTCATGCGCGTTGTTCAAATTGCTTCATATTCATTTTATCGATCAATACCTTGAAAAGAAAATCTAGGTCGTATCTCTTTCTTCCTGTTGAAGATATCTACCTTTATTGATTTGCCGTGTTCATGATTCTGAATTGTGTATTCCGGCATACAAATGCAAGGCAGTTTCAAAACACAGCTGATAAATATGGGAACACGGGCGGCGGCCTGTAAGTACATAATTTTACCATCACACGTACTTATAACACGTAGAAATATACACTGGGCTGTTCCAATAGAGACAATAGGAAATCTATTTATTCATTTAAAGGAACTTTATTTAAAGGAATAATAAACGATCACGTATTTGGTATTTACAAATATTTTTTAGAATAAATAATTTAAACAATCGACTTTATTACATAACTCGTAACTTTTCTTCTAACACAACCGTAAGGGAGACAGGCAGGTGCAAAAAAGAACAGGTACATTGTTTTAAAAATAACAAAGAGATGCAAACCAACATCCACTTTATTATTTTGAAAAAGTCTGTATGCGAATACTGGCACGTATTTTAATTGTAGAATAGAGTATAATAGAGGCAATTTATACTTCTGTTTAATAGAATATACACATTTTTATCTGAATATATTTATTACAAACAACATTACCTGTAATATAACTATTTGAATCTGTAGCATAATACTCTAATATCTATCTAATATTACTGACTATGTGATAAAATATGCTAACTGCTAAGCCTCAAAACTATTATTCAAACCTTTCTGACATGTTTTTTATTATTTTAGTTTAATAATCATTTAAATTTATTTAGTTATCCCAAATAATATTTTAGATGTAAAGAAACATTTATAGTATTTATTTTATATCACTTTCCCCAGTGTTTCTCTCAAATATAATTTATTCTTCTTATAAAAGTTATATTTTATACAAACAATATAAGAATATAATATTTTTTTTTTTTTTTCTCGAACTGACTACGCTATTGACCTAGCAAGGTCTTAACAGCTTCACCGGACTACGAAGAATATAATATCATGACTCCTGTTTCTTAGTAATATAAATCAAAGGGCTATTTTAGTTTTTCTTAATGATTGTTTTTCTAAAGAAAATACACTTTAAAACACTCTCTCATTGAAGTGTTTCAAGAAGTGTTGTTTTGAAATGGTTGTACATTATTTAATTCTCAAGTGCGTTTTAATAAAGCACTTTGAGACTTTAAGCATAAGTAATTTATTTTTATGATAAGTTAATTATGAAATAGCTCCAGGCTTTGTGAAGTTAAGCTCTAATAATGAGTAGAGAAGTCACAAGTTCAGTACCGCATGTAATTCATTTATGAAATGAACATGATTATTAATTCTGTGTTTAGGTGTTAAATGTCTATTTATTTTTGTTTTCTATTTATTAAACTTTAGTTTCAATTATTACACCTATATACTATTAGACATTTAAAATTATTGCCTTATTGCTAATAGCAATCTCTTCCAGGCATTGGATGGATATGTCCTGCTGGTATTTAGAGTGTACAAATAAATAAAGCCTAATAAATTAAAGGCATGTAAACTATACATAGAAACATTCTATAAAATAAGAATAATGTACAATATATAGGCTACATAATATTAACAATATATATATATATCTATCAGCTATTTATTAATGTCATAAAAGTTTTGCTTAGCTTGAAATTAAATGGTGTGTGGGAAATTGTGTTGATATATAATTAATTACTCACATATGCTACTGTATTTCTTTTAAATTTTATATAATTACTTGTTTTCCTTATTATTTATTATCTCTGGTTTGTATAAATATTTAATTATACCTAATGGTTATGGGGTATAATTATAGGTAAAAAAGATTAAAATAGTAATAGAAACAGCCCAGTGTATTTAAGACATGGTTAATATGGAAAATGCATGCCAACATTATTTTTCAGAATCGTAACCGGAGTACCGCTATTGAGTAGTGAGAAAGCTTTTAGTATGTGGTAATGCTCAACACGCAGGCAGATAACATGCAGTCTGTAATGGAGCCACTGAATTCGAATGGTGAGCTTGCCGCAAGCGAGCTATTTTATTGTTACACATGTGTATATACCCTGTGAACGTTATGCTTAACTTTCATTTCTGGGGTTGCCATCTTGTGATATATTTTTGTGATATTTTTAACTAACCACAATTTTGAATGATGATTACAATTTCAAAATAGTGGATATTGCTACGAAAACTGTTGAAAACTGTTACTTATTATATTTATGGATTTTTTTCAAATAAAAAATTGATTAGGCTAAGATAACTGGTACTTAATAAAGAAATTTGTGGCCCGTTGAAGCTGTAAAAGCTCTGCTGGGCCAATAACACAGTTGGAAGAAAAAAAGATAAAGAAATCTCCTATATTTTAAATGAAGTTGCTATCAGGCTGTTTACCATTAGTTTAGATGCTACACCATCTTCATTTGTTGGTCATCATGGTGTATTTACTACATTCAACCAACTAGGCCTTTGACAGCGGCGTAACGATAGGGTAGCAGGGCTGGCAAAATGCCACGGGCCCCCGACCCAAGAGGGCCCCGGTCCAAGAGACTGCGAGTTCAAAAATATTTTTGTACATTGTACTTGAGCATTTTATTTCATTTGAAAAGTATATCTTTATAAGTTCTGCTTAAAATCCAAAGTGTGACAACTAAAGACCATAATACAATTGAGTTTGTTGAGAATCTCGAAGTTTATTGAGATTAAACTGAGTACAACATAATGATTTTTACTGATAGGGCCCCATCAAAAGAATTTGCCATGGGCCCCAGATGGTAAAGTTACGCCACTGGCCTTGGAATTACAAAAAATTCTTTTGACATCCTTATTTAAAAACAATATAATACCATCAGACACCTATTATTTATATACATCTTATATTTGTATTAATTATATAAACAGATGAAGTTATTTTTCATTATTGGGAAGATGGTAACCCTACACATCGAGCCTAGGGTTTCTTGCATTGTACCCTAACTAATTAGGCTATTTTCCATGTCTCCCTGACTATAACTGTCTAACAGAGGTAGCTTTCTTGTGTTAAATGTACGCCAAAAAAAAAAAACAGTTGTTTGGTGTTTCATAGTAGAAAATATTTGAAGTTGTAAAAATGTAAAATGTTCTGATACTGCTGCCTTATAATATAGTTCACTTGAATTGGCAAATATTGGCAGAGATTCTTTTGCTTATTGTAGTATCATTTTATCTATTAGACCAGTTTTTTACTCCTTGTTCATTCTTTTGATGTAGAGAGCAATAAATATGTGATGTGTGATGACTATTCACTCGTTTCGATATTTTCGATTGCGTTAACAACTCGATTATTTTCATCTACATTTGTATATAGTTAAACTTAGAATATCCAACTAAGTCATTACAGTTGATTGGATTTTTCACTCTTCTATACTCATCATCTGTTGATACGTTTGTTTCGAAATAATTGAATATCTTGATTATGTAGTAATGAATGAAGTCTAAAACTCTTTGTTATAAAAATACCTGAGAGTCTTCCATCACTAATAAAATAGCATATTGATTACAACCCATTATGTACTACATATATCGAAAAACAGAAAAACTACTCAACTGATCTTCATGAAAGTTGGCATTAATATATGATTTGGTCCAAGTTGATAGATATGACAATTTACATTTCGATTAATAGCCTCAATATTTTTAATTACAGATTAAATATATGTCAATGTTGATTATTGTTATTAATTTTAAGTTTCATTAGTATCGAATAGATGGCGCTTTAAAATAGTTTGTTGATAGAAAACAGTAGGACCGACTCTTATAGATATCTCATAGATGGCGCCACGTTTTAATTTTGAATTTATTTTTCAATAACTGAGTCTTAGTAACACACCGGGCCGGCTAGTGAAGTTATATATAGGTATGTTTGATACACTTTTATTCAATAATAACTTTTAATTTTATATCATGATTTCGTCAATTTATTTAGTGTAGGTCATTAATAGGCTCTAGAATAAAATCAGCATGTTAAGTAGAGGATTGCTTTGCAATTATTAATTTATTTTTCTCATTACACTTTAACTTTTCAGACTGAGAAATTAATTGCAACCAAAATTACAATTTCCATATTTCATACTCTGTTATAAGTGTAGCAGTACCAGAACCCTTGTTTGTGTGGCTCACCTTTCTTTCAGAAATAGGCTGTTAAATCAATGACTGTCTTGTATCAACTACATTATTCATTTGTGATCTAGAACATGCTTTATACTTCTTTTATTTTTTGCATGCAATAATTTCTACTCTCTTACTAAAGAAATAAGGTTTTGTATTATATTTTTCCTATAATCTCAGTACTCTTTCATCGTAAATATAAAAGAAATTTATTAAAGCAGTGTATTTCAGATTCTCTCAAGAATAGTTTATTTAACATTTCTTTACCAATTTCATTTATAAGGCCAAGAAATATGAAATTATATATTACGGATTTTTGCAAAGTTATAAGATTAAGATACTTAATTATGGTAAAGTGCTTATTGTAGAAAGTTTTACCGATAAAGTAATAAAGCTGCAAACACCGTGTGTAACTGTAAACTTGTTTTCATAATTCTATGCTTATACATAACTTCATGTTGTATTCTGCATGTTGCCTATTTAAATTAAGTATGTTTTCTATAAATCCTGTATTTATTTATTCTCCGTTTATCACTCTTTTACTTGACTTCAAATTTATTACTTAATCAGCCTAATTGATTGCAATAATCTATCTTTATATTAATATTTATATAATGAAAAAGTATCTATTATACTATAATCTTGGTTATTGACCCTGAATCGTACTTAATAAGTTTATTGTCACCTGTACCTCTGGTGATATATTTTAGATTTGATCTTCAGGCCACTTGTTCCATCGGTGAAATATGTTAAACTTGATATTCAGGCCACTTGTTCCATAGGTGGTACATGTTAAACTTGATCTTCAGGCCACTTGTACCATTGGTGGTACACGACTTGATAACTGCTGAAAACCAAAGAATTACTTATGTCATCTTATGTGTGATGTTGTAGTGTAATATTGTATGATAATTTCAATTTCAAATTAATCTATTTTTTGAAAAAACATCAAATGGCCTGAGGGATATGTCAAGCAAAGATGGCTTAGCATGGAATGTGTTAATTACTCCACAGCACATTAGTAACTTAAGTTGGTACTTTCATGAATCTCATATACTTTTGCTTAGTCAAATTTATTCGACTATCCCTAAAGCCTTACATTAAAAATATGGTGTATATTTTTTGAAATGTGAACGAATGCGGTGTGTGCTACAGTCACGGCGAAGGTTCGCAGTCTCTACGACTGCCAGGTACGGTTAATGCACAACTCGCAGCCACCGCCTTCTGGTGTCGAAATCGCTGCAACCGTCAAATACTTCTCTCAGACACTGCTTAGTAAGTATTCAAGATTATTTCACAAATTTAAGCGCCCACTGCGGTATATCTCTGCATAATTTTTTTTTTTTGCAAAATTTATGACAGAATTATATAGAAACTCGCATGCTATGGAGCAATATTCGCGCCGGATTTAAATTCTGTTGATAGCTAGAGGTATGGGTTTATGTAAATCTTCGGAAAAATAAACAATACCCGTCCCAGTAGTTTTCGAACTATAAAGGAAGAATGCCAGTGTCGTTTTCCCGATAACAAAGTTGTGTTTGTAGACGAGTTTTTGATGTAAATCTTTATTATCATATTTTGTTAAATATCTTTATGCTATTTATATAGTAATCAAAATATTTGTTATATACCTTCCTATATATTTAAACTTGACAGGTATCCATCCGTATTGTTAATAAATGAGCCTAATACCGCTAACATATATATTTTTTGCGCATTTTAAAAATGATTAAACACAAATACGGACTCTAATTCTCCAGTGAATGGCAATGTTTCGTTTACGAAGGTTGCAATATGGATTAACAGATAGTCTATTGTATTATTTATTACTACAATATAATCTCAGAAACGTAACAGGTGGTAGAGCCACGTTGATGCTGTTACTGGTGTCAGCATAAATGAGTCGGTTCGCCAGGAGTTGTACTACCCTCTTACAGAAAACCCACGTGAAGTGACAATGCTTGCATTATTGGGTTTCTTTCGGTCAGTGAGAGCCCTGGAGTCCCACCTTTGCTCCCCTCTCCCCTCACCTTCTTCCTTCTCCACCCTTTCCCCTACCATCCAAACACAGGTTGGGAACCCGTTAGCAACTCCCCTGGTGTTTATTATTGACGGTGATGATCATTTAACACCAGGTGACTTTCATGTTCGTTTCCCTCCTATGACATAAAAAAAAAAGCTCCTCATTGCATCGTGGAGCGCGCTAATACTTGACTGATTATGTAATACTAGTATTCCAATGCATTTTAACATGACAGAGAAGACGTGTTGTTAGTCCATATCATTACCACCATCTTCATACCCTTATCCCACCTAAGTAGCTTGCCTATCATAAGTCATTACAGTATTTACATCTTTCACACATCTCATCCATACCCTTTTCAGACTTGCTCTACCAACCAACATCATACTCAAAACTTTTCTAGTTACATGGATTTCATCTCTCATGACATGCACATACTATGCTAACTTATTCTTAGTTCATATTAACAAAGGGAAATAATCCATATTAGGTGTGCTCAAAGATGTAACGCGTTCACCACTTGAAATGATTCGAGACCCAGAATCCGATGCAGAGAGAATGGCTCTGTACCCAAACTTAGATTACAAGAGCTTGTTCAATGCAGTCTCATCACTCGTTGATACAGCACCCCATCTCCAATATGGCATACAAGGTACGCATTTTTAATTAATATTTACTATAAAAAATATACAATCAAAATCAAGTTCATTTTTGACTCTAAGACGGCACTTTACGTCAGAAATACCATTTGTTTGGAAAACAGTCCACTCATCGAGAAGAACCGGGAAGAAACTCAGTGGGATTTATCTGTTTAACGTACATATTTCTGTAGTACATTGCAGTAACAATAGTTTTAGTGGATGCATAGATAAAGGTGTTAATTAATGTCTGCCTTCCCAATATATTCTTGATAATTTAATGTCAGAAAGTACCTTGATAAACTGGATTTCTTAAAAGGCCGGCATATTCTAAATACTAGGAATCGTGACAAACTGGTTATCCCATGTTTTAGACTTAGTTAAACGAGTAATAGTTTTTTTGGAAAATAGTGTACGGTTCTATAACAAAGTTCCAAAGGATATTATCGATTTGCCGGATTGTGAATTTAAGCGCCATGTCAAGCGGGTTTTGGTCTCAAAAGGCTATTATAGAGTGGATCAGTATGTGAACGATAGTGATGTCTGGAATTGACTCATCTCTGTGCATCCGTTAAAAACATTTCTGTCTTGTATGTAATATAGTCTAAATATCATACATATTTGTTAAAAAGATAAACCAGATCGACTTTCTTCCCAGTTCTTCTCGATGACTGGGTTGTTTCCGAACCGGTGGTAGTTTTTGACGTTCATATATATGCGCATTATTAGGGCCTAAACTAAATAAAGTAATTTTGATTTAATTTTGATTTTTAAATTCCATACATCACTATCGTTAACATATTGATTCACCCTATAATGGCCTTTTGACACCGAAACCTGCTCACATGATACTTCAACTTACAGTCCGGCAAATTGGTAATGTGTTTTAGGATCTTGTTATAAAATCTAAAACTATTACTTTAAAAGCGTTAACAATATATACAAAGATGAGTCGTTGTTACCATTAAAATTATTTTTTAAGGGGAAATGTGTTTACTTTCAAGCTTTCGGCAAATCAATACTCCAGTGTCTGGGTTGTCTGCTCCCGTTCCTGGAGTATGATATGATCGACAACTTGCCCTACTTGGTTGCGTACTGTGTCGCCGTATTCCCGGTGCCTCTTCACCAGGAGATAATGAATCTCCTTTGCTATTACATACTGCCCTTTACTATCAGTGAGTATTGTAATTTTATGCTTTAAAAGAATGTAATGGTAGTGAAGAAGTTTTTTGGTAAATATTGCATATAATTTTGGTTTTGGCTATTTCTCTTGGTATTGAGATTAAATTTTAACAAATGAAAACCATCAGCGATCTATCATCTAGATAGCTATGCCATTTTTTTATGCTGTTTACTCAACCTGGTCATGATGATGGTTGACGCTAAATTATAGTAAACGAATTCATCTTTTACTTAGAAAAATCCGTCATCTATTTTCGTTTTGGAGTTTATTTTAAACAAATCATATAATCCACAAATGAAATAATTTTTCGATGTTTTAAATTTAAACTGAGTTTATGTATGTAGCGCGGCGTTACTCTGGGCAAGAAAGTGAAAGTCAAGCGTCACAATCTGTTGCTGCTATCGTCATGATGGTGTTCCAGCACTCCAGCAATCCAGGTCGGTGGAAATACTGCTTTTAATGTTTGTGTCACATGCCCTTATATTTCAAATACGTCCAACATTTTTATTTCATTACTTGATATCATTGATCGTTTAAATTTGCGTTCTAGACGGGTAGTCTAGAAACTTTTTTAGTAATCAATTGTGGAGTACCGTTTAGCATAGTAGTCATGCACTTTGATAAGAGCACAATTTGGAAGAGCAAATTACATGAAACAGTTACAGTAGAGAAAGGTGTTAAGTCTTAGGTAGGACGGAGTGCATTTTAGCGAGATAGAGGTGGAGGAGACAACCTTGATAAAAGTCAATAGTAGAGGGGCAACGGGGAAAGAGATCCTGACATGCCACTGCACTTGGTTTAGCAGACTGGTAAGCAACCGGAGATCCGGGATGTTTCTTTCGGTGGGGTCAATGGCCAGCCAATGGGGGTGTCAGTGTAGTCAGTAAGAGTCGATGCCACACTCTACCAATTATCTTCCAAACCTTTGGGTGTCCCATGTAGGATTCCTCTCCATGTACAAAAAAGTTTGAAAGGGATTGTGTTGTCGCAGCACATCATTGCCAGCTGCTAGAGTGCCTGATGTCCATGAAGCAGACCGTTGTAAAGGATATCCTGTGTGTGATCGCGTACGGCACTTGGGGCGCTCGTCTCTCCGCCGCCAAACTACTTTTCTACTACTGGCCACCATTCGACGCAAACCTCTTCGACAGGAGAGGACTTCTCTGCAAGTTTAATAGTATGTCCTCGCATGCTTTTATTTTCTGTCGTCTTAGGTTTTAATATATTTTGGGCATGTTATTTTGCATTCAGTCGACGATTGTAGATTAGAACGGTGATGGCTTATCAGGCGAATAGCGAAACGATGATGACTTGATAGCGTGTTAGGACTCAGTGTCGATGGACACATGTTCGAATCCTTGGTACCGAATCAGAGCTTCCGGTAAACGAAAACACTGTGATGAAACCAAACGACCAATTTGTTACAGCTTGTAGTAGTATTTAGATTATGCCGGTCTTTTATTAAATGCACTTTTTCATAGTTTTTAAGGGCACATTAAATTATCAAGAATGTATAATTATCCTTATATTGATTTATGCTTCGGGAAGTGGCCTACGGTCCTCTAGTAAACCTTTTGGGAAATTCCTAACGAATACTCACCCTAGCTGGTTAATTGAGGGTGCTTTATGACCGATTTGCAAGGACTTAAACCCCATGGTGCTTCCTTAAAGTTCTTTGACCGAGGAGCAGGGTCTACCCATTAACACTACACCCGCTACACCGTGTTGATGGTGTGTTGGCAGACAATCTAGTCCCTTTCCTGTGCCAACGGGACAGTTGTCCCAACGCGAGCACAGCGGAGGCTGCCAAGGTGTGCTACGACCACTGCATCAGCGTCACCTTCGCCTCCGATAAGCCTCCGCCGCTATACCTCTGTATAGAGTGCGCTAACGAGATACACCGCGAGCATCCCAACCAGAGGTTCTACGACATCCTGCACCCTCAGCAGCAGGTCTCCATGGTCTGCGAGAACAAGGTCATTGTCATCTCTAACAATAATTGTGTTTTTTGATTAGTATAAAATAACTAATGGGTCGAGGCTATACTCTAGTTTGAAAATAATATAGGAGAATTAATTAATTTTGGTTTAATTATTAAAATAATGTTGTCGCCGTATTAAATTTTTACAGAATTGTCGGGCATCAGACAAAGCTGCGTATGCAATTTGTTTTTCAAATGAATGTGCGAGTTACAATGGAAATCACCCTATTAGGTATGAAGTTTTTTTTAACTCATATCATTACTACTTTAAGGACGATTTTTCAGTTATAAAATAAACAACATCAGAAAAAGGTGCGTAATAAATCCTAGAGGAAAATTAAAAAAAAAACTTATCTAATCCTAATAGGATGCTATAGGTACATATATTATTAGCGATCTGCCCAGAATTCGCATGTAATGTAACTTATCCTTAAGAGATGGACATATAACATCGTAAGCCTGTCTGCCGACATTTTTGATTTGAATTAGCATTTTCAATATAAGCTCTAGAAAGATTCTTTCTTGAACTGTATTAACATACGTCGATTTATCTTTACCATTAATAAATGTAATATTTATAACCTTTGCGGAAGAAATTATCTACATGATAGTGAAAACTGTATAAAAATTCGTTGCTTAGTTTGATGGAACATAAGTAACACAGACATAGACACGAAAAGCAATTTTGTTTTACATCTATATTAATATTACTAGCCCCTGACCGCGACATCGTCCGCGTAGTAATAGTTATTTTGGGCTAACGATAACACGCAGCAGTCGTTCTCAAAAGGAAAAGCATCCTGATTTTGAATAATTTTTAGTCTGTACTCCGCTCCTATTGGTCTTAGCGTGATGACGTATAGCCTATAGCTTTTCTCGATAAATGAACTATATAAAACTGTTTTTTTTTTTTATCGGACCATTAGTTCCTGAGATCACCTATAACGTCACAAACTTTACCTCTTTATAATATTAGTATAGAGTATATAGGTAGATAAAGAGGTAAAGTTTGTGATATTTTAAGGGGTAATGCTGGATCTAATACTAAGCATATTTTGAAAATTCTGTTACCAAAAGAAAGCTACGTTATTTGTCATAGGCTATATATTAAAGCGAAAAATGAAAAGATTTTTCTTGTGGTAGTCGGATTTGCAAAGTAAGTCTGAGAAAAAAACGGTCGATCGAAAACGTTTATTACGAACGCTGCCTTAACGATGAGAGATATATGATTAAGTTGTAGAGCTTAATAATGCTTACAAAAAAGTCAGGGACAGCAGATGTCTAACTTTTATATTTAAATCACAAAAAATAAGTTTTCATATTAAAAAAAATATTAATTTTAATAGTTAAGTGATGTTTATTGCACCCATTATCAACAACAATTATGAATACTTAGTAAAATAAATAAAATTGTCGTCTCTAGTATTTAAAACAAAAGATTTTTCCAATGAAACTACCACTCACATTTTTATCGCCCAACGAAGTTGAGTTTAGTATGGAGAATATATTAAGTATAAGTATAAAACTAGAAACCATGCTTTTATTTTCTAATTTTTAGTTCAGTTACCTATAAAAGCATGTTCTCTAGTGTTATTTTATTAATCCTAAATTCCTTTTTTATTCATCAAACGAACTTATAATTTTATAGTAAATTGAAGACTCGAGTTTTTGGTAATATATTTTCTATCTAGAGATTTATTAAATTATTGTATCGACATTGTTCCTTGATAAGTGTGACAATTTTTAATGTAACCTATATCTTAAATGGACTCAAATTGCATTTAAATATCTCTTTACATATACAGATAAAAGTGAAGGTAATAAAAGTGTTTTAAAAACTGTTACATACTATCGATTACTATAAAATCCAGTTAAATCAAAACCATAACGGTGTTATTACAAAAAAGTTAAATACTTGGTTTAAAAAAAGTTTCGTACGAAATGCACCGCGCTCGCCCGAAGCAAGATCGCGTTATCCTTTTTTCGAAAGTGTAACCTAACCTAACCAAAGCGAGACAAAAGAGCAAGACGGCGACCATTCACCGAGAGATCTTTTTAAAGCAAGCGTTTAAAACGTGTTTAACTTTTTTAACACCGTAAGGTCTAAAAGCTCCATAGTAGAGCTCATGAGGCACAGGTCGCCAACAGGCTGTTGCTTGCAAAAGCTAAAAAAGATCACCTGATTTATTAACAAAACTTTGAAAAACAACAGCTTATGTATTGTATAATCAACACTTTTATGTAAATACCCCCTAGTCCGGTGAAGCTGTTAGGACCTTGCTGGGTCAATAGCGTAGTCATTTCGAAAAAAACCTATGTAAAATGTATTTTTAATTTTTTTTCATCTGTATTAACTTTTGTGAGTAAATCATGAAATACATAATGTCGTGAAATAAAAAAAAATATCACGATCCGCCATTTCTAGATATGGGTTTTAAAAAATCAGCAGAAAGGCTAATTAACTATTAATATGTGCAGGTAGAGAGATCTTGACGGGTTCTTTTTTCTGCGAAGTAATAGCTTTTACATGTAATAAATAAATAATACATAATCTTGTATTATTTTCCTCTATATTTTGTAATATTGGTAGAATTTTACCTAATATAGTTGCACAATAGTGCATGAGTGATAAGTGAATTGGATGGAAAATAATAACACAGAGCATGAATTCTGTGATGCCAAAAAAGTCCTTAAAAAGTTCTAACAAGAGGGGGGGGGGGGGGGGGTCATCATGTTAGAACACTGAAATTATCGGAAGACACATGTAATATTATTACCTACACCACAAAGGGAGTAACAATCTGAAAGAACGTTACAAAAAAAAAATGTACAGGTACTGCTCGCAGTGCTACAACAACCGTCACAACGCGCGGCGTGGCCTCGACCACGTCGTGCACACGCGCTTGTCCATCGCCTGGCACATGGACAGCGACATGCAGACCAACCTCGTCGAAGCCATC
>JACEII010000050.1:1051137-1101888 GCA_014332785.1 Antheraea mylitta | reverse complement strand
GAGCACAGGCATGGATGATGGCTTCGATCTTCCTATACATCTCTCCCTCGCAGGGCATATTGACAGCGAGAAACAGGCCAACTTCGTTGAAACTATTATCAGGTCCAGTGCTCCTATTTCTATAGCTATCTTAGATCTCAATCTAATTATACAAGTCTATATCAATTTCTAATTCAAAAGCTTTACATTTAAAATTTTTAATGATCTATTTTAATAGATACTAACACTTTCAATGCTATGTATTTTTTTTTTCGTGCAAAATGGGTCTTACTGCTGACATACGTGTGCCTAGGACAACGCTAAGGACGTCGTAGAAATTAACTAGTAATAAGTCGCTTGTGATTTAACACGTTCAGTAATGTCATTGTTGCTTGTCATGTCCTTCAGGCCATTTGATATTATGACAAAAAATAGATGTATTCTCATACAATATTACATTACAACATCATGACATAAGTATTTCTTTCGTTTTCTCTATTTATGAAATTGTGTACCACATGTGATAAAACATATGGCCTAAAGATCGATTTTAACATGTACCCCTAGGTACCCATGACACAGAATATGTTAAATGCATATGAAGTTTGATGATAATAATACCTGCTTACAATGTTTCCAAAGACTGAAAGACTGTTCCTCAATATAAACAAAAAATTCAATTATTTGGTTACCATGATACAAACTCTGTTTATTAGTTGTGAACAACATTAATTAAAACTCAACAGTTTATTGAAAGACGCTCAACCGATAAACATGGAAGATCCTGACAGTTCGACGGATCACCTTAAACCACCTCTCAGCGAGGAACAACCTGATCCCATTTCTGTTGAAGACAGACAACTCTTGGGACGGTATGTATGTTTATGATTTCTCAATGAGTTATTTATAATGCACTTTTTGTTCTCATACCCTTGAAATACAATCAAATTAATTTTATTACTGTCAATTCTTGTCACTGTACGTTTCCTATAGAAACACGTCTACCATAATTATGAAAGAACTTGTATATTAGATCTTAGCTCAAAAGAACATACAAATCTAGTTTATAGCTTTCTAAAGTAACTCGTTAAATAAACTTATGTGTTCTTGACGATATATTTTCAGATCAAAAATTGTGGATAATTAAGTGAGCACTAAATATACCTTCATACTAAAAGGACTAAAATATCTTGTCATTTTAATTAGGCGAGCACTAAAATACATTTTCTTTATAATTATAAAATCACTTAAACGCCTTATTGTCATAACTAGGCGTGAACTAAATTTAATTATTATCATATAATAGGTTAGTATGATATCATATAATATAATTATTATCATACAGCAGGCAAACCGACAGGCGGGTTACCTGATTCTAAGTAATCACCGCCATCCATAGACACGAGCAACACCAGGGAGTTGCAAGTGCATTGCCAGCTTGTGTTTATAGGGATGGGAGTAAGGGGAGAGGGGAGGGGAAGAGGGCGCTCTCACTAACTGAACGAAACGCAACAATGCAAGCACTGTTACTTCACGTCGGTGGTACTGGTGGTACTACCCCGTGCGAGCCGACCCATTCATGCTGAAACTAGTAATAGCTTCAATGTGGCTCTACCACCTACAATATATAATGTATAAGGAATAAAAATTCCTTACTACGTGAGCACTAAAAGTATTCACAATCCTAATTAGGCGAACACTAAATTACCTTATGACCCTAATTAGGCGGGCACCATAACAATATTCCACTCAAATGGTTCAAACTGTACCATTATAGTTAAAACATTGCCCGTGGTGTCTCTATAGATTTCTGGAATATTTTTTTCTCTGTTAGGTATGGAGTATGGCTCATGGTCGGTTTGTGTACTCCGACTCCAGACACTAAGTCTGAGACTGAATGCGAGATCCTAGGGCGGTTGTTATCCGTGTTGTTCCACTGGTTCCACGTCACTTCCTTTTCTTATAAAGGTCAGTTTAGTATATCTATAGTGTTATTTTTTCAGTATAAGAATACTTTAATTTCATTAATTGTCCGTAATATAACTTTATTCTAGAAACTTCTTTGTGAGTACATTTATACGATTTGTTTCTTAATATTTTTTAATCATCTGACAGATACCTCAGATAATCTTCATGTTTGTGGTTCTCTTTCATTTATCTTTTTTTAACATATATCAATATATGTAGGTATACAGTGACAACCTTTTAAAATATTGGCTAAACATATATTTCTCTTTTATCTTTATTTTAATCTCCTATGGTTTTTATATTATAATGATTTCTCTTTGTTATATATTTATATGCTTTTATAATTATTTTATACAGTTCTTAGAATCTTCTATCTTCATAGTTTCTTTTATTATTTCCTGTATGAGACAAATCCTATAACGGCATGTATAACATGAAGACAAGTCAATAAATAAATGAGAATATTGAGTTTCTGTGATAAGTTTGTTTTGTATAGAGGTATAGTGTGTATAATGCGTAAGGAGTGTCGGGTAAAGAGGTTGTGTGTGGGTGCAGGTGAGACGGGCAGCACGGTGGAGAAGCTGAAGCTGGAGCGCGTGTGCGGGTGGGTGGCGGGCGTGCGTGCCGTGCGCGGCGGCGTGGTGGTGCAGTGCCTGCAGCCGCACCCGCCGCAGTACATGCGGCAGGCGGGCCACTGGGACCGCCTCGCCACCAAGACGCACCACCTGCGCGAGGGACTCAACCAGTAATCACTAACACTCTATGTTTCATTTCCAACTCTCCGACACAACTTTTTTTCTGTATTCCCTTCTTCCTTTTTTCATTTCTTCCTTCCTTCGTTTCTCTATTTATTTCTGGTATACATGATGCACAGTTTCGCTTAATATCACTACCACAACTACGATACTAATATTCCACATTTTCCTTTCTTCTTTCTCTCTATTTCCTCCTTCTCCCTTTTTTCCCTCTTTCTCTCTTCCTTCTTTTAATTTTGTTTTTAGCAATCAATTTTCCAGATTGTTATTGCCATTGTCGAATAGTATTACAGTTATAATATTACAAGTATCTTGCGATAATTTTAATGTTTTAAGAAAATGGTCTCCGTCTTGTTAAAACTTACCGAGGATTCATAGTATTATTTTCCATCCACTCTACTTCTCCACATCTCCTTTTATTATTTTTATCTTGTATAACATTCTACTTTTTTATTTGTTATATATTTTTTTAATAATCTTACTCAATATTTTAACAATTCCGTCTTCTTACCATATCTTACTTCTAGTTTGTTTACTTTATTTTTAATATCTAGTTACAAAGTTTATAAAGTATTGCCAGCACTTCTTCCAACTTATTTTATTATTATGGTATTTTCGTATTGTTTTTTCCTATTATTCTTTCTTCGTATATGTGTTCCTACTTATTTCCTCCTTTTAATGTTATTAGTACAACCTAATTTTTACTTTTGTATATCATATAGGAGGCAAACGGACAGGCGGCTCACTTGATGTTAAGTGATCACCACCGTCCATAAACATCAGCAACACCAGAGGAGTTGCAAGTGCGATGCAAGCCTATGTTTAGAGCGATGGGAGAATAGGGGGAAGGGAGAGGAGAAGTGAGGGGAAGGGGAAAGTGGGCCTCCGGCACCTCTCACTGATCGAACGAAACACAATAACGCAAGCACTGTTACTTCACGTCGGTTTTCTGTGAGAGGGTAGTACTACCCAGGAAGAGCCGACACATTCATGCTGAAACCAGTTACAGCTTCAACGTGACTCTACCACCTAGAAACTATGTGCTATTAGATTAATGATATTTATTTATTTATATTTATATAATTATAATTTATTTATTTATTTATATAAGTGATATCTGTTGATAATACTGTATAAAATATTGTAAACTGTATGTAATGAACAGGTTATACTGCCTGATCCCGTACGGTATCATCACTCAGGAGATATGGGACACTATAATGCCGGCCTGGATGGACGCCATATGCAACGAGGTTCCAGAAAAGGTATATTCTTTTTAGCTCACTATATTTTATATTATTATTTTTTTTTTAATTAGTCTATGAAACTTACTGGTATTTGCTTGGAGCTCGATAACCCCCATTACTGTAGAAGTGCATATTAAACCGATTGTTATTCTATTGTTTGATAGGCATTAGTTGATTATTCTACACTTCGTAGATAATATTTTCCATCGGTTTTCCCACGTAAATATGATGCCTCCACTTATTTTCACTATATTTCATTTTGAGTGAATAAAGAAATTCGAATTAATTGATGTTCATAGTTTCAATGTATTTCTGGAGTGTTCTACTACATATCTACTCGTCATAGGTGTTTCTAAAATATTGGTGTATGGACATTGCATGTCGCCATACTTATAATATGCTCATCGGTACAGTTGAATTAAAATTTGATTTATTAAATATTTGAACAGATAGTCATGTTCAAGTACTCAGGCTGCACCATGACAGCATTGTAACAAAGAAAATAAAGTAATTGTGACGTAACATTAACACTTTACTCTTACAAACGGGAATCCCAAGAACATATCTAAGGCATGGACTTGCTCATCACTCCTATACATTGTAGGGCGAGATGCAATGTACGCAGCTGTACACCAATATCTTATAGGTGATACTTGATTACTGTGTAAAATGGTAAAATTTGGGCAAATATTACTGAGAGGTTAATGGAAGTAAAAGAAGACTTCTACGCATATTGAATTGCGAGAGAAATTGCAGGAGTTGATGGACCTGAAAGTGCCTCTCGGTAAGATCCTGGAGCCGGAAGGAGCCACCGGCAGCGTCGACGAGAAGGGGCTCTACAACTTCGCAGAGATCAAGATCACGAACACACCCACTCCGGTGACGGTGCTGCCGGTGCTGCACTGGTTTCAGGTTATACCATACTATTTACAAACTCTTTCAGGCACGTAGAAAACCATAAAACGAAATCAATTGTGACTAGCGGAATTCGGACTTGCATTTATCTTCTTCTTACCCTTAGTCCACCTAAATAGAGTCGGTGTAACATGTTTTCCTTTTCCACTCTCCTCTGTCATACGTCATCTCAGTATTCACAACTTTTATACACATATCATTCTTCACAACTTTGTCATCCTTTACTCCTATTTTCATCCACCTTTGTAGTCGAGATTTTTCTAGCTATATGAATTTCGTTTCTCCTCATAACCTGCCCGTACCATGTTATTATAATTACCATTATTTGTACGTCCAAACTCATAAGCGAAATACACTCACTGTGACACAATAATATTATGTTCTCACTTATATTGTATTTCTAATCTATTCGTAGATTACTTCCCTTTATCTATCCCCGTATTCTTTCCGATACACATTGACGGAATTCACCAGAAAGTTGATCAAAATATTTTAATGATAATAACTCTATATCTACAAGGTTAATTCAGCAAAAAGCAAATATTTTGGAATTTTTGTTATAAAAAATTTTTGGGATTTTATTATTAAAAATTACTTAATAATGACTACTCTAAGCAACAAAGATATTCTCCAAAAATAACAGTAATTTTTAAATGCATACTAAAAATATAACACGCACATATTAATAAAAAAGTATTTATAAATATCTATCTTTCATAGTTTTCGCATTAAGTTTTTAAAGAACCCTCAACCTTGAAAAAGTTGAAATATAATTTCAATAGTCCACCATCTATAGAAGTTTCAAATGAATACTAATACACTGTTTTACCGACAACTTTTTGAAAATGATTAAAGTCCAAATTTTTGTTAAATCTTGTCAGTGTGCGATGTTCGAACAGAAGGGCCCTGTGACTTCTTTTTTCTCGAACTGACCTACGATAGACCTGATAAGGTCTTTACAGCTTCACCGGGCTTTTTTTTTCGAAATGGCTACACTATTGACCCAGCAAGATCTTAACAGCTTCACCGGACTACTAAGGCGAGCGCTTAAGGCACTCAGCCGATTCTATTTTGGCAACCAGCTCAAGGGTGCACGGCACACCTCGGCTTAGCTGTTGCCTGTTGCATGCAAAATCGCAACCTATCTTAGCTAACCTAGCTAACTATTCATATATGTATGAGTTGTTGAAACGTATATGTGTACCAAGCATACACGCCTCAACAACTACTCCATATATTTATTATCGGAAAATTGAGAGTTTTTCAGTTCGATAAGGGAAAAAAGTAAACCCTTCCACTTTCATGTGTAAGCGTGTAGCGTGCACGTGTGTGGGGGTGATCGTGAAGTGTTGTAGCAGTGATGTATATTTGTGTGTGACCGTATCGCGGGCGCAACGCACTCAAGGGCTCCCTACCAAGAGATCGAACCTAGGCTTGAGCCGCTGCCGTGGGAGGCCTAATCGGATGTGCGGCTTCACCGGGCCCTATGACGCATCTGTACCATGTTTATATATATTATAAAACGAAGAGTGGAATTGTCTGGAAGCTTATCACAATTCTATTTATGACACCGATAAACCAAGCACGTATTGATTCGAAACGCACTATTTTTAGAATAGTGTTGTTTACCTTCAATAATACTATATATACTAGGTTTTTTATTTATTTCAGACGATATCGTTATTGGATGTAAAGATACCTCTAACAAAACTCTTCGAGATGTTCACATTTTGCGTTATTAACATGCCGGAGAATTGTGATGATGCTCCTTCAGGTATTTCTTTCTCTTTCTTACGCTTTATATTACTTTCTAATCTTAATATGTTATGCAGGTAATTGAGGGGCAGTAAAGTAAAAGAATAAATACATTTGAAGTTTGAAAAATAGATAAGTAGTTATTTTTCAAAGAAATGTTAAAAACTACCATAAGCTTTTTATTGGATGTAGTCCAAAGCATTTTGAAGGACCATTACCAAATACACAAGAGAAGATTTTGGGGGTTGAAGTTGATCTTTAATGCACATGGGTCTTTTAAACTTGCACTTGGGTCACAAATTCCGAGCATGGTTTAGGGCTCCTTTTGCAATCTGTACTCTTTCTGTAACTTTTTTCAAATTATGTCAAACCTTTCATGTTTCGCATAAACGATTCTCAGAGAAAAATATACTTGACAAAGTAGAAAACGCAACTTATATTCGTATCTGAAAGTGATCAATATCCCATAATATATTGATGAAATAAAATACCAACTTTTTAGATGATACAGAAGCGAAAGACTCGAAGGACCCTCGAAAGACTGAGAAGAAAGAACCAGAGCACCTCGCCTGCAGCATCCTCATGCTGGATATACTCCTGAAACAGGTATACAAATATATCACATCTCCTGCCCGATGTTACTATCTGATTTCCTGTGATTAATAAATTGACCATAGCGCCATCTATCGAATATTAGGTTTTATGATTTTCATTCTAGCATTAAATTAATATATACCACAGAGAAGGGATATTTTGGTACACAAAATTAAGTATCTATTAATAACGACTATAACATCATCTATAGGATCCTTGTACAACTACGAAACATTACTTAGGTAAAAAATTACGTGAGTAAATTATGGCTAAGTAGTTTAGTTTGCTATGTAGTCGATTTTATATGTTATTCATAACCTTGTGCTATTTAAATCTATATATCGTAATATTGGTTGTGTTTTACGTATTATAATTCGGTTATAGTGCATAAGTAAGGTAGATGAGAAATAATACCATGGATCATAGATTGTGACTTGCCATAAAGACTCCCTTGAAAGTTTTAATAAGGGGATTCTGTATAAAAGAGCTTAATAAGTGGTACAGTTTTAGGATTTTTGTCGCTAGATGGATTTATAGTATAAAAAACGTACTAGGCAATAAAGTTGTAAAGTTATTACGAAATAAACTAAGTTAATAGTAAAGTTGCAACATTCTTTTCGCTAGATGGAGCTACAACAGCGTCGTATGAACATACAGAATGTGAGCAGCGAGACAACTAAACTGCTGCGGTTAATGTTGAAAGCGAATCAAGCAAAAACTATAGAACATGGTAACTTTATTTATGATTATTACTATAATGTAAAAGAGAAAAAAATATAAATGCCTAAATTTTAAAACGCAATTTCTTAATTAAGGTGAATTTCGAAAGTTTTTGAACTTCGAATTTTGCTGACTTCATAGGAGGCTGGGCCTAGAAGTTGCTCTCGAAAAGACCTGGTGAGGACACTGCGCAGCACATATTATCTAAGCGTGTGTGTGAGGCTGAGTGTCTAGGGAGAATGGGTTGGGAGGCCCATGCTCTCATAGCACAGGTTCAGCGGACGGAGGAGACTATCGTCTTCAAACCAAAGTCTAGGTCTGGTGACGGCATTTTATTGGCACGACGTTGTTTCACGTCAACGTCGTATCACGTAGTCAACGGAAGAATTTGAAACTTTAACTATTGGAGGGTATTGATATAGGAGGTTTTGAATTTTTTTGACATGATAACGTGTTATAAATCGGTGAAGGTGGCTGTAAGCACTGCACATGCATGACTCATTGTGACGTCACGGCTGAGTGTTCGGTGTAAGCGGTTCGACTTGTATAGCATCTTTCATGAGGTTATCACGTAAAATTGTCGTCCGTAAACTGACTTTACAGATAACAATTTTTTTTATTGAAGCACGACAAAGTGACTGCACTATGCCTGATGTTAAGCATAGTACAATCCAGAAACATCGGCAACCACCGATAGACATTATCCATCACCGGTCGCCGCTGTCATGTCGGCTAAAATGACCAAAGTCGCCCGGTACTGGATATGCACAGGCTGATCCCGAAACGCGACCCGCAGAAGCGAGTCACTATGATGGGCTTTTTGCCATATACATGGTGGTTGCGACCCAGTCGGGCTGTAAAACCCTACCACCACGCTATCGCCATTGCCTCGTTGGTTGATCAGCAGGGTGCACCACGTGCAGGTGAGGTTGGCTTGGGTGTCTCAAGTCTTAAGATGTTACTCGACACCCCTTACACCCCAAAGACTATAAATATATCTATAACGAGTGGTGCCTAAAATGCAACACGGTTAGTTGTGTGTGCAGCCCGTTGTGCGTCGGAGGGGCTGTGCGCGTACTGCGAGGGCGCCGCGCTCTGGCACCAGCTCGCGGTGCAGCTGGTGCGCGCGCTCGCCCCCACGCACCACCACTACCACCACTTGCACCACCACCACCACCACCACCACCACGCCCGGGTGCCGCCACAGGTGACAATTACTTCAACTGTTATCATCTATTTTAATTTATAAGTCTTGTTTTGTTCATAGTTTTTTTTTTTAAACTTTATTTTTGGCAATTAATCTTTCAGATTATTGCTGCCATCGTCACGTAGTCGATAATATTACAAGCGTCGTGCAATCACTTCAATATTGCGTCGTGTGAGTCAATATTCTAACAAGATGGTGGATCCCTTGTTAGAGCCTGCTAGGGAGTTTTTGTGGCATCTCAGAATTTCATGCCCCGTGGTATTATTTTCTATTCACTTCACTTATGCACAATAAACTAACTAGATTACGTAAAATTCCACCAAATTTACAAAATATAGGGTCCAATAACACAAGATTATGAATAAAATATAAAATCCACTACATGACAAACTAAAATCCCGCCAAAAACTCGTTCATAGTTATTGTCTGTCCGCTTGGAGGAGGACTTTCGCCTTGCGTGAGTGGCCGTGCTTAATTAATGTCATTGGTCTCGAATAGATGGCGCTTTAAGTTAGTTCGTTGAGAGAAAACGGTAGGACCGGCTGTTATCGATATTATTATATACCAATTTTAATAGAAAAAAGCATAAATACAAATCTCTACACGAAAACTCACGTCAACAATTAAATAACTGAAATAACATAATGAATCATAAAAACCCAGAGAAATATAAATAACAATGTAAATTGAAAATAACTCACGCAATACAACAACAGGCACGCAATGCAACTTTCCAAAGAGATGATCGAGCGAGAATGTCTCTAAAGACTCTAAATTCTCGACAACCTAGCTTTTTATAGCATTCAGTCAGGCTCGACAATTTACGACAATTGGCGTGTCAGGTCATTAGTAACACATAGATATACTCAATAGTAAGTCAATAGTGGTAAGGAGAGTGCTAACAATACCTTATAGATGGCGCTACGTTTTGTTATTGAATCTGTTTTCCAATAATTAAATCCCAGCAACGCGTGACCGGGTCAGCTGTTACCGAAGTGTAATTGTCTGTGCAGATGTCCCCGGACGAGGTGTGGGCGGAGTGCGTGAGCAAGCGCGCGGTGCCGGAGGAGGAGCGGCTGCGGAGCGCGGTGCCCCCCGGCGCCGTGGGGGGCATGGGGGGCACGGCGCCGGGGGGCCCGGGGGGCGGCGTGAGCTCGGAGCCGCACGGCGCCGTGGGCGGAGTGCTGGTGCACGTGCCGCATGTGCGTACACACACATATACTCCTTCCTAAACGTACCAACTAACGAGTTATGTTGACGGGACTTCTATCAGAATGTCGATAAGAGCCGTTCAACTATTACATAAGCAATCATACATTAAAGTAGTAAGGGGGAGTTGATTTGCGTATTTTTGATTAGAAGTTTGAAGGAAGTTTGGGGAACTAATACGTTCAACGATATTTATTTATGTAACCAGAACTGGTTTAAAAATACTTACATAAATAAGCATGTGGAGCACAAAGGGCGGAAGGGGGATTAAAAGCATTATTTACTTTTGTTATTAAGATAAAGGTGCAATCAAAAATAACATAAATTCTGCCTACGTAATATTTGAACGGACTCATATACATAAACGATATTCTTTCCCTAATGAGATTTAAATAGTAATAATCATATATATTAGTAAAAAAAAACAATAATATAATGATAATAGTAGAATGTTAATAGTATAATGAAACATAATAACTCAGTGTCTACATTTGTAATGCTATTATGCTTTACTAAAAATAATATAAAATTTCTAAATCATACTAAAACAAGAAGAAAAAACCATTAAATATTGCTCCTGTCAATATAACTTGTAGCAAACCAGGCCTTGAATACACATTTTTTTCCTGAATTTTCTCTTTTTTCTGCCAATATAATCTAATAGTACTTATTTGAATGACGACAAAAAATATAAACTGATTAATACTTTGTTGTTGAGTAGTTTATAAAATCTATTTTAATCTGACAACAATGACATCTTTCGTATTAACAAAAAAATATTATATTCTCATAGAATGATGTATAATTAATATTTAACTGAAATATATGTTGACTCTCTGAAAGATGCGTTAAAGTGTCTCACTTTTGCACCATTTTTCTAAAACAATTCTCGTGATTTATTTTATATTACATTCATTTTTTTTTATCAAATGTAAAAAAAAAAAAACAATTTTCTGAAATTAATAAATGTCGATTAGAACATATATTTCCTTGTCTCCACGAATTCAAGGTCTGGTAATATATATATAAGTCCAAAATATGTGTATGAAATCGCTAGATGCTGTTCTTTCTTCATTTCAGTGTATAGATTCATGCTCAATAATCTTCTCAACTCTTTAATTAACAGAGCTTTAGGTTGCTTTATTTATTCTAAAATATTGTTGATTTGTTTTATGTCAAAAATTTTTAAAAATCGTTATGTGATATAAAAAAATCCTATTTAACGTATAATACAAAAAATATAAAAGTTACCAATATTAAAGTAATATTTTTTTATCGATCATTGACTATGGCTAAGTAGGATAAAAAAAAATTGTTATATAAAAAAAATATAGGAAATATTTCCACAGTTTTCTTAAATAAATAATATATTAATTAGTAGATAAACACTCTCAGTTTCAAATTTTACATGTTATAATTCGAATAATCGAAACTTAAAATAAACGGTAGCACAAAACTAGAAAATTTATTATGGCAACATTCTTTTCAGTGACATTAGTAGTCGTCTATTTATGGACCTAAAAAAAGGGTGTATCTAAAAAATAAAATGGTAGATATCGTATGCGCATCACACAATCTAGTCGATAGATTTCAATATATATTTTTTAATTTCATAGACACTTTGTTTTACCCTATAAAGAAAATTCTTATTCAATACATTCGAATAATATTAAATTACTAGCTGGAAAGACCACGCGTTGCTGCAGTCAGTTATTGAAAAAAAAAACATAATTAAAACGTGGCGCCATCTGTGAGATATCTATAGCAGTCGGTCCTACAGTTTTCTGACAACAAATTAATTTAAAGCGCCATCTGTTCGAAACTGATATAACTTACAATTAATAACAATAATCAACATTGACAATCATTTAATTTGTAATTTAAAAATATCGATGCCATTAATCGAAATATAAATTATCGTATCTCTTAATTTGAACAAAATTATACATAAATGCCAACTTTCATGAGGATCGGTTGAGTAGTTTCCTTAGTTCATGGTAGCCGAACGTCAAGGCAATGATTTTATATATATTTAGTATTAAACGGAATTTTGTAAGCAAGATATATTGTTTTATATTTTTTATATATCTTCCTTTATACATAAAATATAAGTTATTAAGGTAATAACTCAGACTAAGTCGCGGTGATCAGTTAGTAATAAAAAGGAAGTGTAAAACTGTAAGCTCTGTTGTTAGTATGTGTTAGTTCGTGTCTGTGTGTTTATTTTCATCGTTATATAGTTGTATAGTTTGTTCATTTCATGCAACTCTCACTGTTATCCGACGTCGGCTCGGACGCGACGCTCACTAAACCGCCCGATATGCAAGTATGTTTGTCTCTCCTCTTACTCTATCGGTGATCGATTGTGACACGGCTCTTATTTACAAAATGCTTAAATGACGTTAAATTAAGCTTTCGTGAGTTGATCTGCCTTGGTCTGTAGAAATTTTTGAGTAATTATTTTTAATTGGCTATATTTATTAAAAAAACAACAACAAAGATCTCTAACAAGTGAAGGAAAGATTTTTATTTTTTATATGATTGAGTACATCAGTGCGAATATAAAGTATCAATAAACTTGAATGAACTATCTATAGCCTCTTAATTTTTGCTATAGTTTAATTTTTTTATTGACTCATTTCCTTTGATTTGACAAACAATCTATATAACATTAGTGGAATGGTCGAGTGTCATAGAGTAAATAGAAACAATTTCTTTAGGCGTCATTAAAAGTCGCCTATACCTAATTACAAGACATCCACTGATATACAGCATATAATTCGTTAAATGACGATCTCTATATTTTTGTGATGTTCTAATCGATGTTAAAGCTATATCATCGAGTATAAATTTCGCTTGGCCTTATTTGGATGTAATTGACTGAATTTATAACACAATACTGTAGCTACTGTCAAGCAATTAAGTGGCAACACCATTGTCTATCTTTCTACTCATTATTTACCTGCGTGAGTGTCGTTTTGATTATCGATTATACAAACCTAAAATTGAAGTGAATTATAATTAACATCTCAGTAATTTTACCGACTATAAATAATATTTAGGTAATTACATGAAAATTGAATCGTATCGATTATTTTACGGTACATAATTAATTTTTAAATCTTAATAGTAAAATAGGATTGTATCGATTGTTATAATTCATAATCGATCACCTTTATTTCTAAGCTTTCGCTTTTTCTTGTGTCATTAGCTTTTCATGTTAGCTGTCAATTTGGAACTCGAAATTTTACAGTTATCGGCAATTTTTTTGGCCAGTCTGAATGTAGCCAGCGCCTGTACATAATGTAATCAACGGCTTAATTAATATAAAACAAAGTTTAAATATTTTATAGGAATATTAAATTTGGTATCTATATATCCTTAATTTGTCTCGATGTTATACATATAATATACTCGTAATACCTATTAATACGTAAATTTGTTTTCTTTGCAACTGTTTTCAGAGCGGTCAAAAAGTTTGGCGTGTACTGTAGTTATTATATTGAAAATGTTATTTATAATTTTTTTTTATCGATAATTTTTATTCGATATTATTTGGTTTACAATTTTGCTATGAAGTGTAAATTCTAGATTTTTACTATCATATGTTATGATACATGTATAGAATTTATAGCATGACAAATAAACTGAAATATGTTTTTGTTGTGTATCTTATTGTTACTCAAAGTTATTTTAGAATTAATTTCATCTCATTAGTTACATGTTATCGATTAATTGAGATTCCAATATACTTTACCTAGACATAGATGTCGTGGCAAGGTCGATAGCTAATAAAAATTTACCTTCTAATTTCGATAAACTGAAATGTCTATAGCATTGAAAACGGCCACTACTTTATATATTAAGTCGTAGTAAGATTTTGGTGTTACGTAGACAGAAGGAGCACTACTGTTGATTAACTAAAGTTTGGTTATTACTGATGTTGAATTATGATATATATTTTTAGTTGATATTCAAGCATATCTGTTATCGTTTGGTTTCTTTAAAAGAGACTGTTCAAGTATGATGTAAGCAGCATTTTAGTCATTTTTGATCCGTCTCTCTCCTCATCTATGTACGTATAATTTTGGCAAAATAACTCTACAGTTTTTTTGAGTTTACAATAAATACTAAAGTAAACGAATAAATATTACTAGCTGCGTCATTTAGATCGCAGTGCTCCACTTGTTATGAAACATAAGCAAAGCTAATGCACCTAATCTTCTTTAGCTCTTGTAGGAGTGTTGGAATTATTTATTAAATTTATAGCAAGCTCTTTCTAAGTTTCTCAATTCAACAATTAGTAAATATTACTGACGTAATCGCCATTCGAACTACCCGGTCCTTCATATCATTAAGAATATTAAAGCATAGGTATTGCTACTACCTTACTTACGTCATATTGGTACAGCCATGAATACGTAATTAGTATAATCGCGGAAGTGATTTCAGTCTGCAAGCCACTCGATAGCTTAGTTATATGTAATGTCTGATTTAGATATGCGACAAAACATAAAAGTATCACTGTCCGGAAGTGTTATTGGGTCGTATTCTAGAAGGTTCCCCGACAGGAGAGTGTTGCGGATAGGGCAATGTGTGATGGCGTGTTCAGATAATGACGGCGACGGTGGAGACGATAACGGAGCAGCTCGACATGGCGGTGTCGCTGCCGCCGGCCGAGAGCCCGCCGCTCGCGACCGCGCACACCGTCACGCTCACCGACACCGACGTCGCCACCGCCACCGCCGACGTGAGTCCGCCCCCCCCCCCCAACCAAACCAACCAACCAAACCAACCATCTCTAGCGCTTCCATTCATACCTAAACATGGATTACGAATCATTATTACGGATTTATTGATAACATTATCAGGGTTACTTTTAAAAAAATTAAAAAGAGATATGACCTCTAATGTTGAATCTGATATAGAACTAGTTAAATTAAATTGCCTGTTGTTTTAATCAGAAATCCAACCTACTCTTAACGTTTCAATTCATGTCTAAGCAAAAATTTAAAATTATTATTACGAATTTCTGTATAAAAAATTGTTTCGGCTTCAAAAAAAAACATTTTAATATACGAGGGCGATATCATTTTTAGTATTGATAGATATAAAAGTAACAGGATAGATACATTTTAATAAGCAGCATTTTTATTCAAGAGATTCACATACAGTGACTTACAAAGTCTATCACTAGAGTAGTGCATTCCAAATAGTGTTATCTATACAAACCTAAAGTTACAATTTGTTATTACAAAATCATCAAAGATGTATTATTATTATTTATTTAATTTAATTAGGGGCTTTTATAACTATGTCAAATATCAATCCCATAGTAAACTTAATTTACAAGCTGAACAACATAAATAAAATAAATTATTAAAACTGAGATTTATGGGAGTATTACTGATAATGTCTGAGCAACTTAAATAAACTTAATGCTTCCAAATTAATCGATTTGGACAACAAGACATGAAATATTCCAATATCTTGTAAATTCAAATAATACATGTGGTGTATCTTCTACTAGACCGCAAACTTCACAGTAATTATTAGTCCCATATCGTCGATTACTTAAATTACCCATACTTGTGATATATGAGTCGTTAAAGTTCAAAATCAACTAAATCCAATTTTAACTAGTCCGGTGAAGCTGTTAAGACATTGCTAGGTCAATAGCTTAGTCAGACCGAGAAAAAAAAAAACAATTTTAACTGTTCATATAATGTTTGATTTTTTAAAGTTTTCCTGTTTTCATACACCGAGAGCGAATTTCAAATTTTGCCATTCATAAGGTTGTTATTGTTTTTATATGATCTTCATATTTTACATATATACAATTTGAGAATGTTGAAAAATAACCTAAAATATCAGGAACCTCAGCTTATTTTGAAAGGTAACAAAATATTAGTGTCGACTTTGTATACCTACTAAATATATAATTGGTTGAAATAAAATGGTAATAAGGTATCGACGCCTAACTTGCTCGGCGGACACGAACCGATGCCGGGTTCCGTGGATGAGGAGATGGTGAACTTCTGGCCCACATCAGCTGGCAAGTTCCACTTCTGCATCGAGGAGCTACCTCAGGAGTTGCAGTATATACACCAGTTGCTGCAGGTATCTATTTTTCAGTTGATTGTTATTTATGTGAAATATCTAAAGCGGCGAGCCAGGCCTGTTGGCATGGCGACGCGTCGCCATGGTATGCGGCATACGTAACCATGCTATAGATTTTTAATGTTCATAAATATTTCTTGCATAAAAAAATCATTTTTTTCCTGAAAAAATTGTTAATGGTTTAATTATTATTATGTCATATCTCTTTCCTGTCGTAAATTATCCTTTTATGAATATTACTTGTATTAAAATAATTTCCCTATTAAAGAGCAACGTACAGTTTTATTTGGAGCAATTCGGATAGCGTTTAACCACGATCTTACTCAGTGTTAAACGGAGACATTAATTAAGAACACGCTAAATCTAGAATAATTGGTTTTAAATTTCATATGCTGGAACATACTTACACGTGTTTGACAAATTTGACCTAAAGGTGATAGCTAACCAGAAAGAATTTTATTTTTATACGTTGGTTTCACCAGGATGTTTTTATTCGTCGCAAACTCAAGCTCATTGTGGAATTCGTAGCTATTTTATATCACAAATCGGTTCTAGGAATTAAAAAACACGAGTAGACCGGACGTGCTGTACCACCTGCTGCAGTGTCTTCAAGTCTTGGTACTGAACACGGACGCTCTCGCCGAACACAGAGGTTTCCTTATCTGGTGCCAGGAGAATCTGCTCATTGACAAGTATGTTTAGTATATTATAAGTATATGAGTATCACAAATTCGTGACAACATTTTGTGGTGTAGTCTGCTGAAAACTATATATAAAAGTCACTACATAACATTCCAAGGTCCAGCCAAAAACTCTAAAACTATCGTATACTCTTTTTCTCTGTATGCAATGTTCCGTTTTGCATATTGATGACCTGTTGATTGGTATATCTTTGTAGCTTATGGAACGTGTGTAACGCGTCCCACTCGCACATCTGTTCGGTGGCGGTGCCGGTGCTGCTGCACTGCGTGACGCTGGCGGGCGGCGCGGACGTGCTCTGCAACCTCATCCGGGACCAGTTCCACCACCCCGACTCCAGGGTCCGGTTCACCGCCGTCGAGAGAGTTCAAGTCATCATCAGGTTGGTGGAACGTTGTTTCTTCAGAAAATTGTATGCCATGACTGATATTTGCCATCGTGAGGTTTATTGGCATGTTTGATAACATTTTACTGAAGTCATTGGAGTTGAATCCATTTATGTGTCAAAAGTTGAACATACATACCCCATACAATATTATGCATAAAAAAACTGATGTGTCGGGAATAAGTAGGCACGTATCGGGTACCGAGGCCCTACTTTTCCATGGGCCTTGGCGGGAGCCACCACCTGAGGCCCACATAATGGTGGAAGGCGTCCGGATCAAGGTGGGGGCCCAAATGAAGTACTCGGGCCTCACCCTAGACCGGCGCTGGCGTTTCGAGCCCCACTTTGTGGAGCTCGGACCACGAATTGAAGAGGCGGCGGCGGCACTCGGCTGGTTGCTCCCCAATATAGAGAGGCTTGGTGCCGGGTGCCGTCGACTCTATATGGGAGTTCTGCGGGTGATGGCCGCCTACGGGGCACCGGTGTGGGCTGACGCCCTCGGTGCCGCCAACGTGTGCGCGCTGAGTAATGCGCAGCGCACGGTGGCACTGCAGGCGATCCGGGCGTACCGCAGGGTATCCTCGGTGGCGGCCTCTACGGTCGCCGGTTCCCTGCCCTGGGAGCTGGAGGCAGGAGTTCTCGCCGCCGTGTATGAATTCACGGTGGCGAAGAAACGTTGTGGAAAGCCAGAGGCTGCCAGGGAAATAGAGGCCAAGAGGCGGGAATACAGGGAGGGTCAGTTGAGAGGTGGATGCAAGACCTGACGTACACCGTTGACGCCGTTCGCCCGGTTCTGCGGGAGTGGGGCGCCATGACGTTCAGGCTGGTGCAGGTACTGACCGGACACGGTTGTTTCGGGTGGTACCTGCACCGGATCGCACGCAGGGAGCCGACCGCCGCTGTCACCTGTCACGAGTGCGGCGCTGAAGTAGACACCGCACACTCTCTCCGAGTGTGTTGCTTGGGAAAGGGAGCGCCGCACTCTGACGGCGGTGGTGGGGGGAAATTGACGCTACCGAGCGTTGTTTCGTCCATGCTCGGCAGCGAACAGGCGTGGCGTACGTAGGGACGTGTCGGGTATAGCAGTGGTGAGTACTAGTAGCGAGGGCGGGCGCGTGCAGGTTCATCGACGGTTCGCCGGTGCGCAGCAGCGTGGCGCTGCAGACGGCGCTGGCGACGGCGACGTGCTACCTGCTGGCGAGCATGGACGACGTCAACGTGTACGTAGCGCAGCGCGCCACGCTCTACCTCGGCACCGTGCACGACAACGCTATCGAGGTATCACCTCAAGTCTAGACGCAACATCCATTCATGTGATCGATTGTCGAGATCACACGTCAATCTACAACATATTTTAATTTATTTGTTATATTATATTTTGTATAATTAATATATACAACATATATGTGTATTGATTAATTGATTTCCTTTTTGTCGTAGTTAGACGTAATGATGGTCAATCAATGCCAGGTGGAAATACAAAGTAGCGTCCACTATAATATTTAACTATGGATTTCCGCAAAGTAACGTCTTCAAACAAATATTCTTTACAGAAATAGAAAAACAAAAATCAAAATTTTTTGTAAATATTTTTGAATTTTAAACATAAAATCGAATTTGAAATAACGTATGTACCCTTCGATTTTTTTTTTATTTTCAACTTCTATCCATTCTCCAACTTTTAAGCTTGGTCTCGTATAGAGATTCCTGTAAATATAAAATGTTGATTTTAAGTTTTACAGCTAACTTGAGAATGCCTTTTACCATGGTATGGTTCCATTACGATGTTTTCCTTCACGGAACGCTCTAACTGTGTTGAAGGGATTCACACGTATAATCTTGGACGCGATATCTGAACATGGTATCAAGTAAGCCGTTATCGTTCGGCGACTGTGTAGCTGTTGCTGTACTGCCTGGAGGCGCAGTTCGACCTGGTGATAGTGGACCGGCCGATGATCCTGCAGTCGATATACCAGCTGCACAACACGCTCAGCGACCGCCGCATCCTCACCTGGGAGTTCTTCCTCAACCGGTTCGAGTCGCTCACGCTCGAGGCGCAGATACACTCCAACAAGTCCATCGATTTCTCCAATTTTAAAGGTACCTCTAAAAACTACCGCTTAGTTTTCCTCTTTTCAGCTTTATGTTCCACATGATGGAGGGTTCACATAAGTGTATTTCGTTCCTGTACCCCACTCTGTCATTGACATAATGTTTGGAAACTTTTCACTTTCTCTCGTGTCTCTTTCCCGTACTCGCTGTAATTTTTCTATCTATTTTAGGTTATTTGGGTCTTTGGTCAGAAAAGAAAAGATGTAAAATTTGTTAAAAATATGGGACCGATTTTTCTTTAGATTAACTTTAGTTTTAAACTGTAAGGCTTTTGCTGGACGTATTTAAGTTTAAATATTTCCATACTAGTGTCGTGCTTATGTAGTAAATGGTAGAATTTGTGTAAAAAGTGGACTGTAGAAGCAGCATTGCATCTGCCATTACATCAGCAGAGTTAGTATTGGTTGCTTCGATGTGAAGGGTGTGTCTGCCAAGATATATTGTAAATGATGCATTCTAACTTTGTCCCCACGGAATCCTACGAGTAAGACTGATACTAATATCGAGTGTTTTGAAACTGTGGATCAAGAGTGTAGTTGTATTGAATTTACTATGGATACTCATAGGCTACAGTGACCATTTACCATCAGGTGGATTGTATCTTTTTAATTCTAGTCCTATTAGATATACGAGGTGACGAAGCCGCGATTACTTACGGTGCTAAAAACCAACTTGAAAAGAATTCTCAATAAAGGCGATTATAAGTGTTTTGCTACCTCTATAATTTCAATAATAACTTGAAATTAGAGTTTTCGAGTTCCTTTGATGTGTGTAAAAACCTTAGCACTAGGTGTCGTGCTGCGTATATAGACATGCAGTCCGATGGCGCGTAACGTATGAGGATAAAGTGTTCCCACACCTGCATTTATTCCGACCATAGACATTTGAGGCAGTACACGTAGGTGTGAGAGCTGTACACCAAAAACATAAATGAATGAATGAATCAGGAATGAATTATTAAAATCAAAAATGACTGGTTGAAAGTGTCTTCGAGTGTACTGTAAGATATCGTCGTCGGGGGTGGGGTTGGGGATGTTGGTTGTGGCGCAGAGCTGATGGGGGGCGCGTGCAGCTCGGAGTGGTTCCTGCACAAGGTGCGTCGCGCGCACGACGCGCTGGCCGGCAAGTGCCCCTACAAGCGCACCGTCTCCGCGCCCGCCGCCGTCCACCACGACGCCAGGCTCGGTCAGTCGCATCGTCTCACTGCACTCTCACTGTCTCGCTGTCTCGCTGTCTCGCTCTACACTCACTGCCACACTATCTCACTGTACACTCACTGCCTCACAATCTCGCTCTACACTCACTGCCTCACTATCTCACCGCGCCACTGCCTCACTGTACACTCACTGCCTCACTATCTCATCGCGCCACTGCCTCACTGTACACTCACTGCCTCACTATCTCACTACGCCACTGTCTCACTATTTCACTGCACATTCACTGTCTCACTGCACATTCACTGCCTCACTGTTTCACTGCGCCACTGCCTCACTCCGAGACTCCGTTGCTGCTTTACTATCTCAACTGCGTCATTGCGTCACTGCCTCTCTATGGTACTGTCTCACTGCGCCATAGTGGCTCGCGAACTCCCGCATGCCCCTCACATGCAATACATTAAATAACTTAAAACATAACTTGTAACAGTTACAAGTCCCAATATTTCAAAGTTCCAGTGTTTGGTTACACCTCACAATTTGCAAAACTGTGTGTGTGTTTTAATTCCAATCGTATTTTTTATTTTATTAAATCATTAGCTAGAATATCTAAAAGTAAAGCTTGATTCAGTCAAAAAAGGGTTAATAAATAATTTACTGCATTTTATAAACTTGAAAATACTGAGTTCGATTTTTGCGTCGTAGTTACAATTCGAAATATTAAGCTACTTCGCTGGTTAATTAAATGTTTTGTTGTTCGCTAGTCATAACTTTAAATAAATTTCATAGATTTGTTATTCAAGTTAAAAAAATATTATAATTCTTCCAATTTAGCAAGCTTTTAAAATTGTCTTTTTCATACAACATGTAATGGGCCGTACAAACATGTGCTTTCGTTCGGAACATTTCCTTTAGATTTTTATGAATTTAATTCAGTAGACATAGTAAATGTTGAGGGTGAATAAGTTTTGGGCATAGATTTGTTGAATTTCATTTCACATTTGCCAGTGATTGTTTGAAAATGAATGTGTAATGGTGTGTAAGTGTGAGAATCGTGTAGGTGTGGAGCGCGAGAAGGTGTACTCGCGGCAGTACTCGGCGCCGCTGCTGAAGCGCAAGAGCTCGCGCTTCGGGCTGTTGCCGCTCCCGCTCGGCCCGCCCTCCCACCGACACGGTCAGATATACTACTCTTCTATACCTATAAACCCTTATAATAACATACATATATTCAGAATAATTACGTTATATCCATATACTAGCCTCTGCCCGCGATTTCGTCCGCGTGGAATAGTTATTTTGGGCTAAGTTTAACACATAGCGGAAGCGGATTCTTCATTAGTGCTCCGCTGCTATTGGTCTTAGCGTGATGATATACAGATTATATATAGTATCTATAGTATAGACTAGTATCTGTATAAATAAATAGAAGTTTACCGTTGCGTGCGCATCATGCAAACATTACTACATAAATTTGAAATCATCTATATAATTTTTACTTCTTAACGCTTCGTTCTTTTAAAAAAATACCACCATAATTATCTTCAATCAATATAAACTTATTAACCTTGTAAATAACTACGGTTGTACGGTTACCATGTAATTTTTTTACCGTGAAGAAGTGGCTAAGCGATGTGGTGCGCATGCGCAATTGATGAGAAAGTAAACGAATTTCATAAAGATAAATTTTATAAGCAGTTTGCTTATATTTTTTATGCTTTTTCAACAACTAATATTAAATGTATATGCACCATTATTAAACGCATTCAAGTAAGACTTTAATGAATTCGTCTACTTATTTAAATAGACAGCCAAACTCCATCTGGACGGTCTACTGAAGAGACCATGACAACGGTACTTCCAAAAGGTATAGACCTGGAAGAAGCAGATAGGGAGACTATCAATCTCCTGGTGTTTCTGTTGATGCAGTTTTTATCCAGGTATGTATATTTAGGGTACGTTAGTAGGTACATTCTTCACAGACCTATCAGAAAAAAGATATTTCAGTTTATCACTAAAGAGTGCCAATGATTGCGTGGTAGGTCTCGAATACCACTTTCTATTTGAGCTCATTTATTGGTTAGACGAATTCGTTGTAAAAAAAAATTGATAGTGAGGTTGTTATTTTCGTATACAAAGCTTACTGCCCACAACCGACATTGAAATCCAATAGACATTGATCTTTTATTGTGTAACTTATTGAATGTTTGGGTTGTAGTGGGTTAAATGGAATGTATATACTGTGGCTCGGACGACTCCTCCCCAATACGGGGGGGCCGGGTGCCGCCTCTATATGGGGGTTATCGGGTCCATGGCCGCCTACAGTGCACCGTTGTGGGTCGACGCCCTCAACGCCACCAACATCCATGCGCTGAGAGCTGCGCAGCGTACCGTGGCGTTGAGGGTGATACGAGGGTATCGAACGGTGTCCTCAGCGGCGGCCATACTGCTGGCCGACTCCCTTCCCTGGGAGCTAGAGGCGGAGGTACTTGCCGCCGTATATACGGCGGCTAAGAAACGGTTAGCGGAACCTCTAGCTCCCAGAGAAATAGAGGAAAGAAGGAGAGCAAAGAGGGAAGAGATGGTGGAGAGATGGACGCGGGATCTGGCGGACGCACGTTACGGTCGATACACGATCGACGCCGTCCGCCCGGTCCTGGCGGAATGATACCAGAGGGGATGGGGCTCCCTGACGTTCCGTCTGGTGCAGGTGCTGACCGGGCATCGATGCTTTGGCTGGTATCTGCACCGGATAGCACGCAGGGAGCCGACCACCGTATACCATCAGTGCGGCGTTGACCCGGACACCGCACAGCACACTCTATCGGAGTGTGCTGCGTGGGAGGAGCAGCGACGCATGTTGGTTGCGGCGGTAGAACAGGATCTCTCGCTGGCGACCGTGGTTACGGCCATGCTCGGCAGCGAGGATGTGTGGAATGCCATGGCCTCCTTTTGCAAGGAAGTCGTCTCGCAAAAGGAGGCGGCGGAGAGGGTCCGTGAGCAGGATCCTCAAAGTGGCTGTCTCCGCCTCCTCCCACTGTAACCTGTCCAGGGAAGATGGGTCGGGGGCCTATCTTTCCATTGCACAGGTCCGGTGAACGAGGGAGTCGGCCAGTGTGTACCTGGCTGTCTCCTTACAAGACGATGTCTGACGGCAGCACTTTTGCTGCTGCGACTACCGCTGGGGCGGCACGATGAAGTCTATAGAGATCTCGTGCCGTCCCAACCATAGCGGAAGACATACACCGTGGGGTTTTAGTTCGAATGTATATACTGTCACGTGTAACGATGTATGAGTCAGTTTTGTTTTTAACGCCATCTGTCTGGTCCTTCTTCCAAATAAACTGTTAGTTGTGTGTGGTTTAATTTTTAAACATTAAATACGTTTTTCTTAAAAAAACATTTAATTTAAAGAACACTATATGTTTTAGGGCAATCACTTGTTATACATTACTTATCCTAAATTAACTATATATACAACAATCCCCGTAATCAACTAGATGTTTTTTAATCGACAAAATGTAGCTATTGTAGTAGTTTGATACATGTGGTTATAGATCAGACCAGGCGCATCCGATAGAGGACAAGCAAGCCGCCAAGCCCCAGGAGCTGGTGCTGAAGCATCTGTTCCTCTTGCTCGGGTATGACATCGCTGAGAAATCTTTCCACCTGTCGCCGAGCACCGTGCGGTCAGTATTAGAAGGACTTATTCATTTTAGACAAACCCGTAGCTTGTAAATCATGATTAAAATAAATAAGTGTATAGTGACTGTTCAAGTATGACATTAGCAAACTTTTTGTATTTTCTGATTGCCCCCTCCCTTTGCCAAGAAAAGTAAGCAATGATCTTCCCCCCCCTCTCTTCCGCGTTTACGTAATTTTTTATATAAGTATTTTTAATCTGTTTTGGTTTTCTTATTGATTCCATGGGTAGCAGTTAAAAAGTAAAGAAATAAAGAATTCATAATTTACTAGTTATGTCCGCGAATCCGTCCGCGTGGAACCTCACGTATAAAATAGTAACAAATAAAATCGTCTGAATGTATTAAGTCTAATTACTGTCTACTTTTTTCTCGTAGTTAAAGTCGCGTCGTCGTTAAAATTACATTAACTTTTAATAACGGTTTGAATGAAACAAAGACTAAATGTTAGTAAACATCTAAAAAGAGAAATGAAAGAAGAGAAAGATTTACGTTAGATTTACATTCTTAGCATACGTATAGAACATAAAGGAATTGAATTATAGTGATTCGCTACCAGTGCCATAGTAGTCCAATGAATAAGCCTCATATATCAAACCTAGAAAAGGAAAATCATTCAACCTTCATGACATCAAAAATAAGCAAAACGAAGAACCCTTTTTTTTTTTTTTTTTTTTTTAACGAGGGGAAAATCCTGCATGGGATACATCTCACGCCGCCGGGGGACAGCGTGAGGGTTATGTCGGATTCCTACCGACTAAAAACCCCTCGGCCGCTGAACGCGAATGTGAACCAGGGTGCGGGGAGACGATTAGCAAAACTCCGCTGCCCTGATCACGCGCTTGGGTCGCCCGTGGATGGTGAAAAACGGGGACCCACGTCTCAAAAAGAATCCTCCCTCTGCTCCTCACTTCGAGCGGCGGCAATATGTCGTGTTCTATCCACACGGGCCTTCATTTACCGGTGACCGACACCCCCGCGTCCGCCACCTGAAGGTTTGTTAGGGAGGCATGGGATGGAATACGCCTGCACCTCTTCTTCGCTCACGGCTCGCATTTCCTCGCCGTATAGCTGGGGCGTCGGGCTCCCTCTCTCGCAATCTTTCCGCCTCCTCTTTCTGGCGGATGACGGTTTCGGAGAAAGCGACCACAGCTTTCCATGCCCTCTCGCTACGGACCATGGATAAGATCAGGGCCGACAGCGAGAGGTCATTACCCACCACGGCAGTAAGTCCGGCGCGTTCTACCACCCACGCAGGACACTCTTCCACTGTGTGTTGTACGGTATCTTCGTCACATTCGGCGCAGTGGTGACATCTCGGAGACACCTCCCTCCTAGCAATTTGGTTCAGGTACTTGCCAAAACAGCCGTGTCCAGTAAGTACCTGAACCAACCGGAACGTCAGTGCCCCGTGCTTTCTATCCAACCACTCTGTTAGGACAGGACGGATGGCCTCGATTGTCCTTATGCCCGCGCGGGAAGCGGAAAGCCTTTCAGTCCAAATCTCCAGCATCAACCTTCTCAGATATGACCTATGTGCCTCTTCCTCTCTAGGTGCGATGGTCTCACCTCGATCCAACTTTCCGATGCGCCACGAATACATATCAGCATGCATGTGTGCCATAAGATCCCATGGTGGGGAGCTCGCTAGTAGGCACGCCGCCTCGTACGATACGGTACGGTATCCGCGGATGACCCTGATGGCCATCATCCTGTGTAACTTCCGCAGTACCACAGAACTAGTGACCGTCAGGGCCTCGTGCCATACCGGTGCCCCGTACATGACCATAGATCTGATGACACTAAGATACAGGGAGCGGCAGCCCATCCCCGCACCACCAACGTTAGGCAGAAGTCCTGCCAACGCCGATGCACACCGCATGACCTTGGGGGACAATTGGCAGAAGTGGTTGTCAAAAGACCAACGACTGCTTAGAACCAAACCGAGGTATTTTAAAGTGGTGCCGACCTCAATACGAACACCGCCCGCAGTCAGATGGGTTCCAGCAGGAGGCGACCTTCGCGGACCGTGAAACAAGATTGCCTCGGTTTTATTTAAAGCCACTTCTAAACCAAGCAACCGGATTCTATGCACCACCTGTGCAACACTGGCCGCCGCAATGCGAAGGGCATCCCTCAACGTGTCGCCGCGGGCCTTGACTATTGTGTCATCGGCGTAGCACGTGACTGCGGCGCCTGGCAGGAGTGCACCACGCAACGCCCAGTCATAGCCAATGTTCCACAGGAGTGAACCTAGCACCGACCCCTGTGGAACACTGCATGTCACTTCTTTTTGATGCGTGCTGCCGTCCTGTCCGACGCACGTCACGTACCTACCCTCAAGATACGACTCGATGACAAATCTCAAATAAGAAGGTACCCCATGGTACCCGAGCCCTGCCTTAATGCATTCCCAGGGGAGGCTATTGAACGCATTGGCAATGTCTAATGACACTGTCAATAGCACTCCACCCTGGGAGACCGCCTCCTCCAAGAGGGCTTTAACGCGCAAGATCGCATCAGACGTCGATCGACCCTCTCGGAAGCCAAACTGCACCGGGGACAGGTCGGGACCAATGCAGGTTAGATGCCTCACGAGGCGACGCGAGATGACGCGCTCCAACAGCTTGCCAGCCTCGTCCAGGAGTACTATAGGTCTGTACGCCGACAATGAGTCTGCAGGCCGACCCTGTTTCCGCAACAGGACGAGGCTGCCCACCTTCCACTGGGGAGGAAATTGACCCATCTCTAGGCATGCGTTATATAGCCTCCTCAACCTTTCCCCTAGTGCCCCCATAGCCAAACACCAGACGCGACCAGGAATTCCGTCCGGCCCCAGGGCTGTGTTTTTCCCCCAAAGCCGTCCTACGGCCACATTCAGTTCCGCTTCTGTAATAGGAGGAACAGCGTTAAAGATTTCATCTCCCAGAGGAGCTGCGAAAGGAGGAACTACTTGTACACCCTGCGGGAACAATGTTGCCATAACGTCCCTCAAGATCTCAGGAACGAGGCTTCGAGTGATCGGAGGGGCCCAGGGTCTCAAAAAACCTAAAACCATCTTGTAAGGGCGCCCCTACGGATCGCTTTCTACCGTTTCAAGCAGTTCCTGCCGTGCTCGAGCTTTAGCTGCTCTAATAGCTATTTGGAGCGCCTTCTTCGCTTCTCTGAAGTGGTTGTAAAGGTCCGCCTCGATAGTTGCGTCCCGACCTCGACGCAGCCTACGGTGTCGGGCCAATCGGCGTCGCTTAGCAATACATACAGTTCGCAGTTGCGCTATCTCGCTGGACCACCAATAGACCCGGCGCCTGGTAGGCTGAACCCGGACTCGGGGCATAGCAGCGTTACAAACACGCATCATGGTCCCTCGGAACCACTCCGCCTCCCTGAACACATCTACTGGTCCTTCTGGAGTCGACGGCCAAGACGCTACTATCGAAGCCTCCACCAACAGGCCTTTTTTAACTTGTTTAGCGCCCATCTAGGGGCCGAAGACAAATCCAAGTTTGCGGAAGGGATCTCTGGAAGAAGGCAGACATCAAACCGAATGTACTGATGGTCAGACAGGCTTTCTGCCTCCTCCATGACTCGCCAGTTCCTAATTCGTCCTGCTACAGCAGGGGATGCGAATGTCAGGTCCACGATGGAACCTCCCTGCTGCCGAACACAGGTGTAAACTGACCCTCTATTCACAATAGAGAGGCCGGTGGTCAAAATCCAGTCATTTAAGACCCTGCCCCGCACATCGGTGACGGGAGATCCCCACGCCGAAGATTTGGCGTTAAAATCCCCCGCCACTAGCACTGGACACGGAGAGACTTGTCCGAGAAAAGTACATAGGTCGTCCAAGAAGCTATCGAACTCAGCAAGGGGTCGGTTTGGTGAGAAATACACCCCAACCACGATGATTTGTCCCCACTGAGCTGCAACATACCCGGACGACCTTTTCCTGATCGTCAAGATTGGAGTTCCAATTGCCGGTACAGAGACGATGGCTGCTGTGCCCGAGAGATCCCCAAACCAGTTGTCCCTGGGGAGAATGAGGTAGGGCTCAGCAACCACTGCCACCTGGATCGACCACTCGGCCATGGTCTGAACTAGAAGATCCTGAGCCGCGGCCGAGTGGTTGATGTTCGCCTGTATGAACTTATGGGCCATATTTATTACAGTTCCATAGCTTGTCCCTCTTCTGGGCCAGCAGGGGCACTAGAAGCCATCTTTACTGCAGCCCTACTGGCGGCCTCAATTTTTCTGGCCCCTCTTCTCTTAGGAGCAAGACAAGATTTACTGCCCAATCTATGATTGGCAGACCTACCAGCCTCGGAGCAAACAGGGCAGTTCGGCGCTCCAGTGCAGCTGGAGGATTTGTGGCCCTCTTTGCCGCAACGGTAACACAGCGCGCTGCGGTCAACCTCCGCCGTGCACTGAGCCCTGATATGGTCTGGCTCCAAACAACGAAAGCAACGCGTGCTCGTTGGCTGAAGAAGCGTTGCTTGAGCAGCCACCCAACCCAGGAGTAGTCTTTTCTCCAGTGCCACCTTCTTGGCTGCGGCTACTGGACAGCGTACCCAGGCAGTACTGGCTCCATAAGGAGCCCGGCGAACTTCTCCCACCTTCACTTGCTCCACAGAGCAGCCTCCGTTCTGAGCAATAGCGGCCGCCACTTCTTCTTTCGTGACAGAGTCATCCAGTCCCGTGACGCGCAACTCCGCGCATTTTGTGGGTCTGGTGACCCGCACCATTCCTTCGCCTATATTTTCGGCGAATACCACCCTCAGTTTTTCTGCCAGTTGGTCAGCCTGGGCTGTGCTAGTAGCACCTGGAACCCCCAATTTGCGGGACCCAGTGGCCGTTTCCTTGATTTTCAGGAAGGGAATGCCGAGGCTGGACACGTCCACTTTTGTTTTCGCTAGTGACACCACCTTCGTGTAATCGACCCCATTATCTGCAGCTGCAGGCTGCAGTGTCAGTACCACCGCTGATGAACGTGGGATCACTAGTTTTGCTGGTGTGACCTTCTTCGACGGTACATTGGCCTGAGTTGCTCGCTTCTTTGTAGTCCGCTTTACTATGGTGGACCAGGAATTCCTCGCTTCTGGCACCGGGGTAGACGTAACTCGCTGTTGAGCGTGGGCCTCCGCTTCTTTAGCAGCCAGCGACTTCTTTCCCTTCTTTTTCTTCCCCACTGGAGTCACGATCGTCGGGGGTTCAGAGGGTACAACAGGCGGGACTTCAGGAGCTCCCCCGCTGTCAATGATGCCACCCTCTTATCCGCTGCTAACGAGGGACGAAGTCGCTTCTCCGGGAGAAGTCTCTCATTAAGGGCGTCAAGCCGGGCATTTATTATGTCGCCCATAGTGTGCAACATGCCCTGCAGCGCCTGCTGCAACTTCTCCTCGGTTACGATATTAGAGGGTTGTTCCTCTCGCTCCCTCGTTCGTCGCCGAGGTAGTGTGGGACATTCCTCTAGTGCCACTCTTTTCCGAGGCGGAAGAGTGTCAGGGCGCATTGTCTCGGCTGGCACTGGGGTTGGCCTGGGCCCGGTTGTTGCTGCAGAATCAAGTGCTCGGGCTCTAAGTACGTCCGCCCTGAGCTCCGTGATCTCTTTTCGGAGTACGCTTAGTTCTGCCGCCTGTTTTGCCTCCCGCTTCTTTATATCTGTATAGGCGTCCTGGAGCTTGAGTAGTTCCTCGGAGGCCGGCCTCTTTGCAATAACTTGCACTGCTTCTGCGATGGAGGCAGCCGCTTCCTGGAGAGCGCCCTTGAGAGGGCCCTGCAGATTATTAGATTTCTGGGCGACACTCAGTATAACGTCAACGTCACCCAGAATCCTTTTATTGAGATCACGGCCGAGCTCCTCCTCAGGCCGTGTCACGTCTAGTTTCTTGGTGGCACGCTCTAGCCGAGCTCTAGCTGCCAAATCAGCTATCTCCTCCTCCACCTGAAGATGTAACTCCGCCTTACGAGCTTTAATAAGGGCACTCTTAGCCACTGTCGATTCCAGGGATTTGCCTGTTGCGGCTGGCCTGCCCCTTTTCTTTCGAGGCGGGTCTTTTGGTCTACTTGCGGGGATCGTAGATTCCGCCTCTGATCCCCCCGACGAACAGACCTCCGTTTCGGTGTCCACAACTTTTCGGTAGAATTTGCTGAGGTAGGGCGACTCTCTACCATCGCCTGACCCTACTGACACCAGCATCGTTGCACTATTTCCACTGGACACAGGTAGACGTTCCAGCGAAGGGGTCCTTTCCAGGACAACCATCGGCAAAGTTCTGCCCCCCCCAGAAAACAAGGGGCAGCCCGGACCCGAAGGCCCGGGGAGGGATTCTCCCACTCCGGCGAAGCAGGTACCCTCCTGGGGTAGTGTATTTTCAAAATTTGCCTTATCCATACTTGCTTCTTTATCAGAGTTCCGTGAGAAAGCCATAGTCATCGTTTGCGGAGTCGTCATGGCCACATCACTTGCAGTATCAGAAGCCTTGATTCGTGCTAAATTCGTCGTCAGTAGGGAATCTCGCAAAACTATGCCCCCCCCCCCCAGAGAACGTGGGGCAGCCTGGGCCCGAGGGCCCAGGGAGGGATTCTCCGGCAACGCCGGTACCCTCCTGGGGTAGTTTCTTTTCAAATTTTGCGTTCTTCATGTTTGCTATCATCGGAATCCAGGAGACAGAGCATGGGTCATCAGAGAAAGAGGAGCTCGAGGTCCAATAGGAAAGCAGAGGTCAACGTGCAAGAAGTGACTCAGAGTCCAGAGACAGGAAGAGGTTAAACAGAGAGGCAAATATCGGAGTCCAGAGATGTAGCAGAGGTCATTAAGAGCGGAGGGATCGGAGTCTGTGAGGAAAGCGTTCGCCTTGTCAGGTATCAGCCGCCGACTGAGAAGCGGTCGGCGTTGCCCAGGGTGCACCACGCGGAGGTTCCTGACATCGCACCCCAAAAAAAAAAAACGAAGAACCCTCCGCCTACGTACCTAGGTACTTAGGTAATATTTGAATGACCCCATATGTTTTTTAATTAGTGCCAACATGAAGTATAGTTATATATATATTCTTTATTAAAAAGTAAGTACAAAAGGTTACTTAAACTTGTAGACACAATTAGAAATAATTATAGAAGGTGCGAGCGAACGACACGGATGCCGCGTAGACGTTGTGTGGCTAACTGAGGAGCTCCGGCGCATCGGTCGCAGAGCGGCCGGCGTTGGCCCTCTTGTCGCAAGTGCACGATAACAACGCGAATGCGCGGCGATGCTCGCATTAAATAATTAATTATGTATTAACATTAGTCATTAAAATTATTTATTAGAAATTATTATTTATTTATTAACATTATTAGAGAATCGCCTACATGAAGTATTATGATTAGTATTGATATGAGATGTGAGTGTAGTGGCTCATATATCTTATACTTATAGTGTTATTAGCAATATAATTTTATTAGTAATACATTTTTAACAAAAATAAAACAAAAGCACTCGACTGGTTCGGTTGTTGTATTTCCATGATCAGTCTATCATCTTAAATATAATTTTCTATCAATTACCAACAACGAATTATCATAATACTGTAAAACCATCCCTACTGTATTTTTTGGTCCTTCGAGCCGGTAGAGTGTATGCTTTCCATTATGATGTCGTTTGTATTAGAAGTAATAATATGTAACTTCAATTGGGAGATATCATAAAAATATCCTAGTATGTTCTGGCGGCCATCATTTTTCTAAGACGCTGGAATTACTATAAGAATCGGTAACTTTATAAAAGGAAGTAATTACCGACTTGATGGTAATAATTTGTTATAACGATAATTATTAAAATAAAATAGAAGCATTACATATCACCGGTGGATCGAGGCATTTTTTTAGGGAATAAAATATATCATAAGCCTTGTTGGACCATATTTAAGTGGAAACATTTTGGTGTCAATGTGGTAATATTTCAGACATTCGTCGGTGTTCAACGCGTTCATGGCTAATTTGCCACAAGTCCTCGATCAGAACCACATCATGGGAGCCAGTATTCTTGAACCGACGCTGATGGTCTTACAGGTAATAATAAACTTTCATTGCATACCTTACCATATAGAAAATTAGACAATAATTTACAATGTACGGTTTGGCGGTCTAATCACTTAGGATATATTTGATTTTCAAAATTATCCTTTAACAATTAAAAAATAACACAACAATATGAAGACAAAAAATGTAATAATAATAATACTAACATTTAAACTTATTATTAATGAAATTACACATACACCATTTTATCGCTTTTGATTTAACACGTCGGGTAGATGTCAGAGATAGTCGACTTAGTTCGGTATTCTCGCTTTACAATACCGAAACGAGCCGAACTTACTCGGACGTCTCGCTCTTATCCCCGACGTACCAAATCACTCCACCAAGAGGTAATCGAGTACCATTCTCTAGATTATATCTGTAACTGTACTTTTGCCCATAACGTCATTTAATAAAAACATAAAGTGGGACCGGCGTTTAGTCGTCAACTGGAATGTACTGTGAGTGCTTGTTAACATACGTAAAAATGTATATTTGTCCTAGACTATAAAGTTCTTTTTAACTAGTCTATGAAAAAAACACGGCAATAATTAACGTTTAAAATATTAATATATACTATACATTAGTGGATATTTGTTTTGGTGTGAATCATCTACTGACACGCTTTGACGACAAAATTTGCTCGTATGCCGTCACAATAAATGGTATGACCGCTTATGACGTCATGTCTTCCTACGTTATGGCTCTCAACATTTTTGATGTACGGCGTTTATACTGTACACTTTATTGCTTCTCTGCATGAACTGAGTAGCATGTCTATTCTGCTATTGACTGTTTGACATGTTTGTTTTTTAAATTAAAATCCGTTGTCATAACATACTTATTCGTATTTTTTTTGTTATGAATTGGCGATAACTACCTTCTGTTTAGTCTAGACGGATATACGATATATACTTATTCAGCCACTTGATGTTTACAGTTTAAGAGGATATAAATAAAACCACTGTACTATTTTATAATGGTCATATAGAATACCTTCTTAAGAATACGTTTTTTTTTTTTTTTTTAACTTTATTTTTGGCAATCAATCTTTCCGATTATTACTGCTATTGTCACGTAGTCAACAATATCACAAACTTCGTGTGATCATTCCAATATTAAGCATCGTGTGAAACCATATTCTAACAAGATGGTGGATCCCTTGCTAGAACCTTCCAGGGAGTTTTTGTGGCATCTCAGAATTTCATGCTCCGTGTTATTATTTTCCATTCACTTCACTTATGTATAATAAACTAACTATATTACGTAAAACACCACCAAATTTACACAATATATAGTCAAATAACACAAGATTATGAATAAAATATAAAATCCACTACATGACAGACTAAAATCCCGCCAAAAACTCTAAGAATACGTTATATTTAATTTTTGAATAACTTGGGAGAGCGCCCGTAGTATTTAATCAGATATTTAATTATTTATTGTTTAAACACAGTACTGCGCGGGTGCCGGTACAACCGGCGGGTGCGGGACGAGCGGGGGAGGGGGCGGGGGCGCGAGTATGGGTTGTGGGGGCGGAGGTGGGGGAGGGGCTCGCGAGGGCAGCTTGGGCTCGCTGCTGCCTCACGTGAGACGTCACTGGCTGTTGGCGTTGCTCGTTGTACTCTATAAGGTACCTACTACATTGCTGAACGATAGCTTACCCACCTATAGGCGACACTTACTCAAGCGAACACTTCAAATTCCCATTATTATTTGTATAAATTCTCCTCATAGGTACTCATAGCACAATAGTAAATAAAACTTTACGCTTCACTTATGTCTTTTTACTATATACAAATACATAATTATTTTTTTTAAAACAAGAACATTCTGATTTTTTTTTCGAACTGACTACGCTATTGATCCAGCAAGGTCTTAACAGCTTCACCGGACTACTAAGGCGAGCGCTTAAGGCAATCAGCCGATTTTATAATGGCAACCAGCTCAAGGGTGCGCGGCACACTTCGGCTTGGCTGTTGCCTGTTGCATGCAAAATAGCGACCTACCTTAGCTAACCTAGTTAACTATTCATATATGTATGACTTGTTGAAACGTATATATGTATCAAGCATATACGTCTCAATAACTCTTGATATTTTGAGTTATCGGTCGGAGCCACATATTTATCAAGAAAGGTTACCTTGAGCGCGATTTAATCTCGTCCTAACGCCATCTTTTGTATGTAATGTTAACTTGAATATTACTAAAACTACCTATCACTACTAAAATCCTCTCGATTACTAAAATATCCACGTCTATTAAAATACCTAATTTTACTATAATCCAGGGATTACTGAACCCATGTTGAGAAAGCTGGGCACATATTTTTAAAGTATTATTGGACCGCAGTAATATTCCTGCTTTTTTTTTTTCTTTCATTTGTACGCGGACGAATCTCGATAAGATGCTATTAAAACGTGGTAATCTGTTCGTGGCAGTATCACTACGGGAGCGGCCCGCTGTGTGCGCAGGCGCAGGCGTTGGTGCGCGTAGTGCTGAGCGCGGTGGAGGCGCAGTACCACCACTGTAAGCGGATACCGCCCATGATCGTGATGCCGCACCATCTCAGGCCTAGAGGTACTTCCTCAACTAACTACTCTATATCTCTTTCTAGCCTTGCAATACCGTTTTCTATTACGCCTTTTACAGGCATTATCTATTCTAATTCATCATATTCTAAATTTACGAAAAACAAGTGATTAATTAGCACAAGCAAATCAATTTTGTTTTTGTTTTATTTGGTTTTTATAAATATAACATGTTTTCATTTAGCACATGGTGTATTCAGCTATGTATAGGTAAAATTTATTTATTTATTTATTTATTGACATTCTTGTACATTTTGCAAATACTTTTACAATGGCCACCAAACTAGGCAGAGCCTGTATCTTGGTAGCCAGAAAACGATTACACAACGTGTTTTACAGGAAGCACCTTAGCGGGCCGTATATGTACATATTCAAACTTACAAGCTAACATTCTTAGTAATATGATTAGACAAATAAGTCTATACACAATCACTATTAAACATATACACACACATATACACGTTTACATACACATTCTATACACATATCGCAACAATTTATGTAGTTACGATTTAACTTTTAACAATTGCTCAGTTTCGTCACAGGTAAGAGTAAAGTAAAAAGTAAAAGTAAAAAAGTATTTATTTAACAAATGGTGTTTTACATGGCATAAAAATAACTATAGATTCCCGCACTAGGAACTAAAACCTGTGTCACGGGTAATCATTCAAAACTACGTTAGCAAATTTCTAAACTGTTGGTGCCTTCGGTGGCTTACTTATTGAATAAATAAAATAAATATGATGTAAAACCAAGGTAACATAAGCAACTGAATTCAAGCAATATTAATAACTAAACACAAACACACATGGTTATCAAATCTAAGTGACTAAATGTAGGTAAATTGCTACCATACATTGACCTTAAAATTATATTTATTTTCATATTCTGTCAGTTTAAGTGAGAATGTGAAGAATATTTTCAGTCTCGTCGTATGTCAAAGACAATAACCAGTTTGTGAGTATCCAACCATTTAGAAATTAAACCCTTAGCCGTATGGACCGAAACTCCCTCGATTGAGCAGTGTTTAAGAATTGTCTTATAGATATGGGAAGCCAAGCAAAAGCAGAATTAACTTTGGGTGTCGCAGCATTGAATAAACGACGGTGTAACATCCGGGAATATTCTGGACTATGTAAAATTTCTTTGTGTTTAGTCAGACATACTTTGAGCATGAAAATTTGTCGAACGGTGAGGACTTTGCTTTCTTTATAGAGATTGACTGTTGGATAGCAGTACGGCTTTCTAAGTATGACTTTTAGCACAGAACGCTGTGCTCTTTCGACTTCAATTATACCCTTGGCAGAACTCCCCCATGAAGTAATACAATCATTAATTAAGGATTCACAGAATACATATTATACAGGTATACAGTATGTCTTGGTTTTTTCATAATATTTTTTTTTTACGCAAACGACCCGACAGTTGTTCGATGTGTTTTTAAAAGTTAAATTTTGATCCACTAGCACGCCAAGACATTTTATAACGTCTGTTTTCTTAATATATTCATACACAGATGTACCATTCTGGTCCGTACAACAACGAATCTTAATATCTGATAGTGAAGAAGGTGGAGCTGAAGTTGATCTTTTGTGGAAGCACATATACATTGTCTTTTTGGTATTAAACGTTAGCAAGTTCAGTTGCAACCATTCATGAACATTCAACATACCGGTCTCAGCAATACATTTTACGTCAGACCAACAAGATCCATGAAAAAAAATAGCCGTGTTATCCGCATAACATATTAGATCTGCATTTTTAAGGGGAAGGCGGTAGATATTAATATAAATTATGAAGAGCGTAGGTCCTAGCATACTACCCTGCGGGATACCAAAGGAAATTTTCTGGAATTTGCTAACGTGTTTGTCTACTTGTATACATTGTCTTTGGTCAAGTAAATAACTGGCAAACCAGTTTAGAGCAATTCCTCTGATTTCCATTATTTCCGGTTTTTTTAGCATGATCGGTGTGGAAATCGGTGTGGAAACGGTATCAAATGCTTTGGCTAAGTCCAGGAAGACGCCAATACTACATTTTTTGGTATCTAATTGAGATGCAATAATTGACGTCAATAATGAAATTGCATCCTCTGTTTGTTTCCCTTCTCGGAAGCCAAATTGTCTAGGGGAAATAAGTTTTCGGGATGAAATATACTTTTGAAGTCTTTTACTAACAATTTTTTTCAGAATTTTTTAAAACACTCCTAAAAACGAGATAGGGCGATAATTATCAAGTCTTTGCGTCCCCCTTTGTGAATAGGGTAAACTAGTGCAATTTTCCAATCTTCCGGAAATGAACCATAAGATAAACTCAGATTGTATATAGTAGTAAGGAGTTTAAGAATTGTTGATGAATACTTTTAATGAAAGAATTGTTGTATCCTTGTATTTGTAATTGTTGTATCCATTCCTGGGGCTTTGGCATTCTGTAAACCTAAGATAAGTTTTTCTACCTCATCATAATCAGTTGGTAACCAAAATAGCAGTAATATAATGTTAAATGAGGTATCTTTCTGATATCAGATGTAAGCCAGCCATCGCTGCAGACGGAGCAGTCTCCGCCCGCGCAGTGCTCTGGGTCGGGGGTGGGGGCGAGTGCGGGGGGCAGCCCGGGGGCGGGGTGCGGGGCGGCGGGGGCGGGCGGGGGCTCGGGGGAGGAGCTGCGTCGGCAGGTGCACAAGTCCCCCGGGAACATCCGCTCGCGGTGGGAAGACAGGACCAATACTGACAAGTTAGACACTTATATAACTACTTAGCATATTCTAAATATACTTTTGCTATAAGAAATGTATGTGTACAAAGTTTACATAGTTCACTTCACTGTCACACTTTTCTAAGTTAATAGCATTACTTTATAATAGGGAAACGGCATACAGTAAATATGATATAATACGTGACGACAGTATCCCGTAATTATAGTGTTTCTACGTATAAAAATTCACCACAGGATAGCCATTCTCCCGGGGGAGAGTGAGTTGTGTCGAACTTCTGCTAACTAAAACCCCACAGTGTATCATTTACCACCATAACGGGATGACACGGTGTGAAGCGTGCACCGCGTTACTTCGTCTGTCTTGGTGGCCGGCGTAGCCTTATACTGGACCTCCTGTGTTAAAGGAACAGACATTCTTCTTTATTAACGTAGGAAAATGTTCATAGATACGTTACCCTCTCGGGGATACGACTCCAGCTGTCTCCCAGACGGTCAAACCAATGCAATGGAGAAGCGAGTACCTTAACTCATTATCCTTGGCTCAACAGAAGTGGACGTAAGGAGCAAGTGAATTGCTCTACTCTCGTCCACCAAACTTATACGTCAAGTAGCCACATGTCCCAGATGTTCGGAAGAACCTCTCTTGACTTGGCGACATTTGGCAACTAATGTGCTGGTTTCCCGGCGTCAGGACATAAGGCACATATCTTAACAGCGATCGTGATCCAACGGATGAACTCGGGAACACTTCAACCCGCTAAAATACGTTCATCATTTATAAATATATATACATAAAATTGTCTCGCACTGCACTTTCGACGCAATGGGTGTCAGAACCTCACTTCGGGAGACAAAGTCGTCTTTTTTTACAGGGGAGAGTCCCTACGGATATCCGCCCTAGCCGGGCAGCTGAGGGTGCGTTATGTCCAAGTTGCATGGATTAAAACCCCATGATGCCTCCTAACACCGTTTAAGCCGGGGAGCTACTGCCGACTGGCACTACGTCTATTTCCCCGGCAGGTGTCAGCATCTCATAGGGGCCTCCTCTGCAGTCTGAGGGGTCGCCACATCGGTACTAGTATAGTCTTAGTCGAATCTGTAGGTGGTAGAACCACGCTGAAGCTTTTATTGGTTTCAGCATGAATGGGGCAGCTCGTTCAGGGTAGCACCACCCTCTCACAGTAAACCGACGTGAAGTAATAGTGCTTGCATTGCTGCGTTTCGTTCGGTCAGTGAGAGCGCTGGAGAACCATCTCCCTTCCCCTCTCCTCTCCCTTTCTCTCTCCTCTAACCCCTCTCCCTTTCTCTCGATTCCCCCAAACACAGGCTGGCAACGCACTTGCGACTCCTTTATGGTTGCTAGTGTCTATGGACGCTGGTGATCGCTTAACAACAGGTGACCCGACTGTTCGTTTGCCTTCTATATGATATATATATATAAAAAGAAAATATTTTCTTATTCTTTTTGCGATTCTTTAGCCGTCGGAGCATCAACGAGAGCTTGATCCATTCCTAGGACAGGGTCTTGAGAATTGGATTTCGTCTTCATTGCCGGTTCGATTACAGCACCTTGTGCAGATCGCACACTAGTAGGGTTTGGCTACTGTGGATTTGGATGCTACTGCTGTTTTTCATCTCTTCCCCGTCAAAGAGGGAAGAATTGTGTCCTCTCGGTACACTACAGGCGAACGCTCATTTTTATAACAAACTTTAAGAGCAATTTCTCCAGACTATGTATGGTATTCACCATAGTAGCTGCCGGAAACCCCACTATGGGATTCAATCAAAACCAACAAATTACCTCTTGGAGCGTCCTAACCACCCTCATTAAAGCCTTTATCATAGATTTTTAGAGCTGGCCTGACTTTTGAAAACCTCGTATAATATTTTCATATTTTCGCTTGCCATTGCTCGCACATGCTGCGGAATCAGGATCTCTACCTCGATACCCTTTAAACTGACCATTCTTTCTTAAAGCTTTTGTTGCCGCAAATCATTACTATTGGAATCAGTCGGGGCCTTCTCGAGTTAACTATAACATCTCTTGCCTCCTAGCGGTAACCTCCCCTTAGTAGCAGATTGGGTTAAATCTCCCTTCCTTTATTCTTATAACTAAGTAGAAAGTTTACAGAAGAATTACCGGATATTTTAGTTTCTACTAATATGGGGAAGATAACGGTTCAGCCTGGCGGTCACCCCTGGGCCTGGATAAAACTCTCGCACCGCGCTACAAACACTTAGACAGAGCACTCTACGCTAGTAGTACGGAATGCTCTGTTCTCACGTCAGGACGTGCGGTTATAATCTATTACAAAATTTTTAGTAGCGTCCATTAACCGTTTGTTTGCTCACGGTGCGGTGCACGGCTAAGGATTTATAGAGGTTTTCTTCTTTGCGGTGTGGGCGATGAACCCAATACTCTCCGTCCCCCATTGAAGCCACGACACATCACCACTACATTCGGGATTATGAGATAAGGGACGGCAAGGGTGAGTGGCAATATGAAGTCCTCCTATCAAGTATCACCACCTGAACGTTCCTGACATCGCACCCCACGCTATTGTATCTTTGCATCAATTTTACTAATTGGAATTATTGTTCCTAAGACCATTGTTGATGGCCCAATATGTGGGACTAATGTGATCGAAAGTGAGGCGGAGTTATACAGAGAGTACGTATATTCAGATATCAGCAGTGGAGTCTGGAGCAGGAGTCGTCGGAGAGTGAGCTGATCGCCATCCCGGAGACCAGCGACAAGTCCGACACTACAGTGCACGGGAGTACGGCGCCGGTAAACTTATTTTCTTTAAAGAATAATACTATATATTTGGTATATTTTACTTGAAACCAATACTATACATTTTTTTTGAACTTGCAAATATAAGTAAGAAACAAAACTACATTCAAATTTTCGTTAGACTTTGGAGATATTAACGTATTAAAACTCATAAAATTTTAGTTCATAGCATTAAAATATTCATTTTAAATTTACGTGTATAAATACAAATCGAGATATTGCTTTGGTTCGTGACATCACTAATATTTTGTTTATTTTATTTGAAAAGAGTGATAATAAAACAACTGACTTGCACTGAATAGTGACGTTACATGACAACTCATTATAGCGGTGATCATGTCTTTGGCGGTGATTGAAGTTGAGATACAAATATTGAACTTGATGTATTATTCGAAAATGTCATTATTAATAGTGTACTTGATTATCATGTCATTATTTGATCATTTGCATACAATAAAATATAATATTATGTAATCTATGAGGCTTAATCATCTCTTAAGAAAGTGATTTCGGTTGAAGGGTTCGTTCGATGAGCCGTCGCACTACGAGGACCCCCCCAAGCCCGACACCGCGGCCCCGGCTCCGGCTGCCTCCTCTCACACTACCTTCGGGAAGATTGTACGTTCAGCTTCTGTCTCTATATATATATATATATATATATAGTTCTTCTGTCTGTGTTAATGACATTGAACTCCTTTTAAACAGCTGCGCAGATTTTAATGACTTTTTGTGTGTGTGCAGATGAATTCAAGAATGTTTCAGAATCACAATTGGGCTCTGTAGGTGGCGCCGCGGTTTACATTAACATTTTTTTTAAATGTCAAAACAAGACAAACAGAACAAAGGCTCAGTAGTACTTTATATTCTTAACTAATATAATTGCTGCTTAGGCTTACACAATGTTTTCCTTTTGATGGATCACTACCTCATGTTCACATGGTCGTAAATACGTCGAAATGATTCTTCATATGTAAAAGTTCCAAATTAATTATATCCAACTTGCAGGTTGATATGATAGCGAACAACACTGCCAATAAATTGTCTGTGGCTAAGTGTCGTTATTTTGTCATAAAAAAAAGGTAAAATATGGCATATCACGTTTTTTTATATTGTAATACGTCAAAATGACTGCACTGTGCCTGATGGTAAACACAGTGCAATCCAAAAACAATAGCGACCACCGATTGACACACTGTCCATCGCCGGTCGCCACTATCATGCCGGACTGTAATAAGCTGGATATGCACAGGCTGATACCGAAACGCGACCCGTAGAAGCGAATCACTATTACGGGCTTTTTCGCTATATGCATGGTGGTTGCGACCCAGTTGGGCTGTAAAACCCTACCACCCCGCTATCGCCATTGCCTCGTTCGTTGATCAGCAGGATGCACCACGTGCAAGTGAGGTTGGCTTGGGTGTCTCAAGTCTTATGATGTTATTTGACACCCCTTACACCCCAAAAAAGTTCCCTCTAAAAAAAGATTATATGAATCTATGCGACTTGGCCATGGCTAAGCCACAAACGGGTGAATAATAACCAGGCTTATAACTCGTATCCCAAGATTTTGTAATACGGAGTACACACGTACAACGTCCAAGCCGAGGTGTGCCGTGTACCCTTGAGCCAGTTGTCGAATAAAATCGGCTGAGTGCCTTAAACGCTCGCCTTAGTAGTTCGGTGAAGCTATTAAAACCTTCCTAGATCAATAACGTAGTCAGATTGAGAGAAAAATGGTACGTACAGTTGGACCGGAGCATGTATTAGACAATGTAATATACAGTTAGTTAGCCACAAATATAGGAAATACTGTATAATGTATCCTATCTCATTCTCACGCACGTTAAATCCTATAGATGCATAGGTTTGTCTCTTTTTAATTCCACTTGTTCGGTTTAACAAATTTCAAATCACTAAGGGGGTTAAGAAGGTTTCGCTTTAAAGAAATAGAATGTGACGTAAAGACACGCGATAGAAAAAGAATATTAAAAGAAAAAGAATGACAATAAAAAAAACATTAAAAATTACCTGTAAGTAATTAAATATAAGTATAAGTATTTTGTTTTACTCACTTTAATATTGTTTTAAAACTGCACTAGAGCTTGAAATAATAATAGAAAAAAGGTGCGGACCAACATTCTGCGGGATCAATAAATAAAAACTTGTCGATCAGAATTTCAAAGCCCTCTCATAAGAAGCTTCACTTAAAATATTTCAGAACCAATTTTCGTTGTGTCCCTAAGGTAATAAGACTTTATCTAACTGCTTTGAGAGGCTCTTTTAGTATCTGACGCTAGATATATATAATGAAGAGTTGTACAGACGGCGCTGGGGTCCCGCTCCGCCCATCAGCTCTCCACCAGCTCCTCCGCCTCCATCGGCAGCGACTCCTCCAACCTGTGAGTGTACCATAACACAACACAACACCACACAACAACGCACAACACCACTCTTCACTCACATTTTAACATTTTAGACTATATTACAATAAATTAAAAAAAAAATACAAACATAAGTAACATATATAAAAAAGAATAACTACTCGAAAATGCAATTGGGTGGATCATATCTCGCGACTTCGTCCACGTGAAATCTTATGTAAAAGAAAAAACAGCGATTAATAAAGGAATCTAAATGCATTAAGTCAATTTACTTATCTACATTTCTCTTGTACTCAAGTCGTGTCATTATTAAAAGTACAATAATTTTTGATAGACAGTACCGACTTTAATGAAAAAGTGACAGTATGGATATTTGACAGACATAGAAGAAAAAAAGGAAGGCAAAAAAAAAGGTGGCGTGATATTTTAAAAAATGGATGTGGTTGTACTTGTATAGCGTTTAGAAAGGACTAATGGAGAAGATTGAGGAAGGCCTACGCTACCGAAACAAGTGCTACGATTTAAAATATAGAATATGATATTTGGGACCCAAATATATGAAAAATAATTCTTAAATAAATTGTAGCAGACAAAAAGCTCTTTTAATTTATTTTATCTATACTTTGCGGGGTGGTAGGGTTTTACAGCCCGACTGGGTCGCAACCACCATGCATATGGCGAAAAAGCCCGTCATTGTGACTCGCTTCTGTGGGTCGCGTTTCGGGATCAGCCTGTGCATATCCAGCTTATTACAGGCCGGCATGATAGTGGCGACCGGCGATGGACAGTGTGTCACTCGGTGGTCGCTATTGTTTTTGGATTGTACTGTGCTTACCATCAGGCATTGTGCAGTCACTTTGCCGTGCTACAATAAATAAAAAAAAAATTATAAAACTGAAGAGTTTGCTTGAACGCGCTAATCTCAGGAAGTTCTGGTCCGATTTGAAAAATTATTTCAGTGTTATATTACTCATTCATCGAGTAGGGCTATAGGATATATATCATCACGTTAAGACCAATAGGAGTGGTGCACCAATGAAGAATGTTTCAAAATCTGGATTTCTTTTTTTTTGAGAGCGTCTACTCCGTGTTAGCGTTAGCTCAAAGTAATTATTTCACGTGGACGAACTCGCGGGCAGAAGCTAGTTTATAATAAAACCCATAATTTATCTTAGAAGTTTTTATTATATATATTAAGTCGTATGCGTTGTTAATTTTTGTTAGAAAATCAACACCAATGAGCGGACAGTCGGTCGAGATATGGCCCGACCAGATGCACCAGCAGCAAACATCACCACGTGTTAAGATCATGGGGAAACAGAAGAGAATTATTGGTAACTATTTTTGCACTAACATTGAGTTTTAAATGGTACATAACATAAATCTCACTAATGCACAATTTTCCAAAAGTATATGTTTAAACCAACAGCCCCTCGAGACTTCATCTGTGTTTGTATTTTTATAATTTATCATATCTTCGCGAAAACCTACTATTGTCTCTAAATTACCAGTTTAAGTTACTCCTAATAACATCAGCTTTCTGCAGGTGAATATCCTGTCAAAATTATTCCGACCTTTTCCGAGATTAGTCGCAAATTAGCAAATTAAAAAAAAAATCTTTGTTAACGATTTTATCCCTTTACTTTTCCCCTTCTGCGCACGCGCACCACACGCTTGCTCCAATCCTTCAGGACAAGTAAGCTCACATCACTGGACGCGAACTGCTTATAAAAATCGTGGTCTGTTAAAATTTTAATACGAGTCACTTTAAATTGACTTCAAATTGAAAATCATGATATTTTTAAGTAAAGGCGAGCTGTGTAAGAAATAAAATAAAAAAAAAAAAAAAACAATATGTATCGAGTAGTTTTTGAGTGATTCACGAATAAAGGCAGACCTCTTATCATCTATACTAATATATAAAGCTGAAGAGTTTGTTTGTTTGTTTGGTTGAACGCGATAATCTCAAGAACTACAGATCCGATTTAAAAGTTTCTTTTAGTGTTAGATAGCTCATTTATCGAGGATGGCTATAGGCTACATATCATCACGTTAAAACCAAAAGATACCAAAAGATATTGTTAGATAATGTTTAGTTTCATATTTTCATTATTTTCTTATATAGTGTGAGCACTGAGGGTAATATATAGTTTAAAATTCCAGTTATGTGGCTGATGATAATTCCATCCCTTTCGATTCACTATTGGTATTCACATATATAATGTACACGTTACCTGTTACAGTAGATGATGTGCGTGTCATACAAATATTTTGAAATAGTATTATTGTAATTTACACTAGATGTGTGATCACGATTTTAAATTTATTTAATGTATTAAAAAACGCGTGCGAAGCCGCGGGTAACAGCTAGTTTTAAATAAAATGATAATAACTAAGATGAAACGTAAGTAATCTGCTAAATCTAGAGGAAGGGTCAAAGGTCTAAGTTCACCTGCCCGGCTTGAGAGCCGAGGTGGAGAGCCGATGCTTGCCGACAAATTTTTAACTTCAAAGTGGCACAGCAGCAAACGATCGGTACCCCTCCTATAGTACTTAGATAATGTATAGATATGTTAGTAGGTACATCTAAATAAAGTCAGTTGAATATCCCCATTTTGTTGTTTATTTTACCTCCTTCTCTTTAAATAGCGTGCTTCTGCCCACACTGCCGTGTTCTGGTGGTGAATTTCGCTCACATACACTCATCGCGCCTACCCTCGGCAGCGGCTCTAACCTAGGTTTGATCCTCCGGCATGGGGCCGTCGATCACGGTGCTAGCGAGATACAAACTGTCATTACTTCGAAATATACAACAAAACAATCAGGGTGATTTAGTAGACATATCATTAATTAAAATAAATAGCTGTCACTAGTGAAATATGACGTACGAATTATGACGTTTGATCATATTTTACGCTTCTAGTGGGCAGCAGCACGTCCCCGGACACAGCTCCATCGTCCAACGGCGAGGGTCAGTTTTCACAGTGGCCGCATCATCACATTAAAAGTCCTGGTAAGTTGAGGAAAAGAAAATTATACGAACTGTCTTCAACGTTGTATAATTAATATATATAACTATTTGTTTATTGTTTAAAAAATTGTAGAACGCATTTATAGTATTGAATATACTACACTACTACAAATAAAAAGTATTTTTAAGGTAAGAAGAAGACACTACAGCTAGTTCAGAAAATGACCCAATCATCGAGAAAAGTTGTCAGAAAATCATTCAAATGTATCTTGTGTTCATATGTATATTAATTGATAAAATATTGTATAAATAAAAATTGAAATTGAATTGATTATTGTTCAATTGCCTTGGATGTACAGAAACAGGTGTAATTTCCTACCGACATTATCACTAAGGGTAAACGTTAGTCTCGATCTTTAGCCCACGTGTACCACTGGTGGTACACGTTAGACTTGATCCTAAGGCCACGTGTACCACTGGCAGTACATGTTAGACTTGATCATAAGGCTACGTGTACCACCGGTAGTATACGTTAGGCTCGGCCTTAAGACCACGTGTACTTCCGTTAGTACACGTCAGACATGATCTTTAGAACATGTGTACCACCGGTGTTACATGTTAGACTTGATCTACAGGTCACCTACACCACCGGTGATATACGTTAGAATTGATTTTTAGACTACAGGCAAACACGCGGCATGGAACGTGTTAAAAAAATTATTGGTGCAATAAATAGAATGAACGGTGTCCGTTATGGTATCTGTATTGTTGGTTACCAGTAAAGGGTGCGGGGTATGCGTACGCGTCCCCCGAGTCCCCCCTCTCCAAGATGGAGGTGGCGTGGAGCGCGCCCCCTCCCGTCTTCACGCACCACTCCCACCAGCCCTTCCACATACCACCACCAGAGAGGTATACTCATATCACTATACTTATCACACTAATAAACCCCCAATTTCACATTTATTCTCTATCTATTTCAATAAAAATTGATAAGTTTAGACACACAGAACCCTTGTTTACCTTTCGCAGGACAAAAATGGTGAAATAAAATTAAAAAAAAATCGTTTAAAAGATCTATATTAGTGTATTTTAAGTAGACGGGCAATTCAAATTACTTTCTTATACGTTTACTAAAGAATTCAATTATTTTTGTATGTTAGACTTCAATATACAGATGCAGACTGTAACCTGAAAGTTTGTACTGTAACTGTTTTTGGAGAAAAATGTATTTGTATTCAGATTGTTGCCTATCGGACCGAAACCCAACAAAGAACAGTATCCGGTGTTCAACGCTCTGGTCGACAGAGTCCGCGAAGCTCTCAGCTTACCCCCAGGTATTCATAAATTCATTATCACCACAATCTGATAATATTTTCTATTGAACAAGTAATCTGAATAAATGATTATCTAAGAATTCGTAAAGGACGCAAATAAATTGTAAACGCCTGTAAGAAAATAAATGATACGTGCACTATGCATATGTTGCTGATTAAATACAAAAGAGCTTTAAATAGAAAACCAAAAGGAAATCGTTTTTATTTCGAAAATGTACTGTTAATTGGTTTTCATATTTTGATCTAATAAGAATGAAGAGAGTTATTTTTGTATTTTCGTATTTAAATGGGCTAAATATAACATATCATGTAAATAATATGATATAATATTAATCACAGTTTTCGAATACGCTTTCAACATGAATGACACGTTTAAAACTAATGTAAGATAACACAACGATTGACAATAAATAATTATCAAATATTCCAAATGACGTTTCTGAATTAAATTTATTTAGCGATCAGTAAATTGACATATTATTGTTATTAGATGACTCAACAGATCGGACAGATTCGAGTAAGTCTGAGCTAGAGCCGAATCCCACGCCCACACCCACTCCCACTCCCACGGGCAGGCCGCAGGAGTTCTCCAAGAAGATGTCAACAGAGGGAAGCAGGTAACTTATAATTACGAATGTGCAAATATTCCAATTAACGAATTATTCGATAGCGAGTCGAACTGAATAATTCGATTCTAACCGTTCGAATAATACCAGTTATTCGGATTATTTCAATAATTTCAATTATGTGAATAGGTCAAAATTTTTAATGATTTAAACTAATTACATATTTATTAAATACTAAATAATTTGTAATATACGAAATTAGTTAGGTTCGTCTGTTAGTCAATTAACTTTAATTAGGCTATTGGAAAATTTATGATGAATAAGAAAGTTCACTATTTATCTAAAAAATTAAGTTTTTATGCAAAAATATTTCGAAAACGTATCATTTCATATACCTATTGTTTAATAATTCTTCTTTATTTTAAAAATAATCAGATATTTCAAATTATCCGAATATTCGTTCCAATTGTTAAACCAAACATCATTATTCGATTCGATTCTATTCGAGCATTATTGGCATATTCCTACTTATAATATACCTTTGTAGTATATGGCAAATATCTAATCATACTGTGAATTCATTTTATTAAATTCTCTTAAACAGATGTAAACTGTGGCGTCAGTCCGCACAGTTGGGATCCCCACCAGCAGCTCCCGCACCCACTACCACCTCACAACTCCACAGCCATCACCATCATCATCACCCGAACCAGCAACCCTCTTCTACAGGCCAGTTACTATAACATAACTTGATTTAACTGTAACATCTCACATGTTAAATTAAAAACCATTTCAAATAAGTAGATACGTACACAACAATTTCATTTGATCCTTAGAATTACATTATTATTGAGTCTGTAGGCTTCAAAATGCAACAAATCTGCCAAATCCAACTTTAAACTTTCATTTTTTTTATAGATCTTCATATCTTAAACATCTGAAATTTGAATATTATTGAATGGAACTAAAAATTTATGAGTGGCACAATCTAGATGTCTTTCATGGTGAATAGACATTGAACGCCTTAAAACGAATTAAGGATCTCATATGATCGATTAAAGTTTCGTTCATATTGAAAATTAACGACTGCATTATAAACATGAAGTATAAAAATCGTTTGTATCTCGATTAACAATATATAATTAATAATTCGAATCATGGTTTCTGTATCCATGTTAGTGATAGTACACTTTTATGAAGTTGTATGCGAAGTGTGAAGTAATATGGCGGTTTGACGGAAGACAGCGTTTTAGTAGTCATTTTCTTATTCGAAATAACACTACCGATAGTGATTTGTTTTAGACGATTATACTAAACTCGCGGTCCTGGTGGACGTATAAAAAAATAGAATGAAACCGCAGGATCACTTAGCGGGTCCAATTGTAAATCTAAACCATTATCGAAACTACTGAAATACACACAAAAAATTTCATCAATATCTGTCCAGCCGTTTTGAGGAGCTCAGTCACATGCACACGGACAGAAAATTATGTAAAAAGGTAGTAATTGAAGCGCGGTCTTGGGGTTACAGATGGCGTGTGCGAAAGTGGGGGTGGGGGTGGGGGTGCGGGTGCGGGCGCGGGTGCGGGCCGGCTGTGGTGGGAGGGGAAGGGTCGGAGCGGCCGCCGCGCGGCGCACGCGCACCCTCCGCACCGGCAGCGACACCCCAATACTGTCGCCGCTCCCGTAGAGGACACCATGCGCTATAGATGTCAGTATACGTGTCCTATTATATTAGTTTGCTTCTCATTTATGTCAGATTTACTTTTGTTTTTAATTCAAACTTTATATTTCAGAATGTTCTGATACAGTCAATGCTTACATTATTTCAGGAGTAGTAGTTAGGAATTGCAAGTGGAATACAAATTCAACCACTAGACTATTCCCTTGTTAATATAATATATACTATATCATTGTTGAATATCTATCGACGTTGTGTCCAAATACGCTAGTCACTAAGTCGTCATTATTATTTCATTGCTAAACTTATTTGAGTCGGTGAAAGAAGTCCTCGTCAGAATGTTACAAGGTATGCCACGTTAAAACTGAAGAGTTGTCGTCAAGCGCCTATTGTTTACGGACATTTTATCAACCGGAAATTTGTTTTTCACCAACATGACAAATTGTCAATATGACCAGGATTCTGACAACGCACGGACAACAGGATAATGAATTATTTCGGATACCCGGGTAATTGAATTATAAATTTCGGATCGGAAGCGCAAACTACATGTGGCATGACGCCATCTCTCAATGATAAACGCAAGCATTATCAGTGGACAATCTAATGGAAAAAATTCGGTTTTGTTTTAAACATGTATAGCATTTGCGAGATAGTAACTGAAGATGTTACTGAATGTTATAATAGTATATGTATGGTATGGGTGCAGGCGCGGAATGTGGCACCGCGGTGGAACAGTACAGCGACGAAGAGTTGGGGCTGTGCATCATCACGCTGGGCACCTTCGTGCACCGCGAGCCCGCAGCTGCTGCGGCGCTGCTGCCTGCCATGCTGCACGCCGTCGCCAGGTTTGCAACTCCCAACACATCTGTACCCCTACATATCGATACACTTTTACACATCGATACACCTCTGCACATCGATACATCTCTACACATTGATACACCTCTACACATCTGTACACCTCTACACATTGAAACACCACTATACATCTGTACACCTCTACACATTAATACGTTACTATACATCTGTACACCTTTACACATTGATAAATCACTATACATCTGTACACCTCTACACATTGATACACCTCTACACATCTGTACACCTCTACACATTGATACATTACTATACATCTGTACA
>JACEII010000050.1:1039365-1051127 GCA_014332785.1 Antheraea mylitta | reverse complement strand
CCTCTACACATTGATACATTACTATACATCTGTACACCTCTACACATCTCTACACCTCTACATATCTGTACACCTTTACGTTTCGAAACGTACATCTTTGCACACCGATATATCTCTATACACATCGATACATCATTATGTATCGATACACAATCACACATCGATATATCTGTATACATATTGTTGCTCTTTTGGTGGGACTTCTTGGCGGGATTTTGTAATGTAATTGCTATCAGCAGCGAGCATGTACAAGACGGTTAGTGACATTGAATAGTGAATAGTTATAGGAAGTGAATAACGGAGATTTGTTACGTTTTAATTTGTATTACATATTAGTTTAGTACATAAAAACTCACAGTGTTAGCAATAAGTTTTTATATGAATAATGACAACGATTTATTAGGTTTAATTTTTGTTTTAATTTGTATAAAGTGTAATTGATATAAATAAATAAGAATACAGAGAGAGGGACGTGGCCACTTGTCAGCTTGAATGTCTTGTGAAACAGTCGTTTTGTAAAAGAGTCTCGTTCGAGCCGATTTTGATTTGATCTAAGAAATAGGAATTTGTTAATGAATGCATGTACAAGCATGTGTGCATGCGTGCTTGTCGGTGCATGCGGTATGCGTGTAGATGCGTGCGTGCGATGCGACAGGGTGGTGCAGCTGGGCAAGTACTCGTGGCAGGGGGAGAGCAACTCGCGGCTGCCGGGCAGCGCGGTGTTCGTGTCGCACCAGTTCCTGCGGTGCGTGCTGCACCAGCTCGCGCCCAACAACGTCTTCCTGCAGATATTCCTGCAGCGCACTCCAGGTCACTCATACCCTATACGTACCGCCACCTATACGAAACCTACCAAAACATAATGCGCCCATTATTTTTTTCATTCGAGACTGATATATAAGTAAACGAGTATTATAAAACCCTCTCTCTATGTTCGTTCCGATGTTTTCTTTCACAAAAGTCTCAAGCGAAATTCAAGATTTTCAAGAATTACGTTACTAAAAATAAATTTTTTAAATTACTATTTTTTTTTCAAGCTTTTTATCATATTTACAATATTTCAATCAATTTGAAACACTAAAAATCATGACTTAGTGAAATCTGTTCTCCTTAATAAATTGTTATACCTAATTAGTTAATAAGGTTAATTTGACTTCGTTTAATACTTTGAATTATTTGCGTAATTAAAATTATTTGAATAATTAGAGTAATTCGAGTGAATCATTGAATTATTGAAATATTCGATTCGATTCGATTCGCTAGGGAATAAGTTGTTGATTCGATTATTTGTACATCCGTAGGTATTGTTGGCGCTAATATTAAGGTTTCTGAACGCACAAACTATCCTTCCTTCCTTTTTCCTTCCTTCCTTCTAATAAATCACTTTCGCCTTCAACTTGATCGCGGACGTAACAAAACAATACTCCACATACGCATACGCCAAAACACTGGAATCACAGTTTATTCATATTGTCAAAATTGTAAAATTCCGTCGACACCGAAAAACAATAGTGTTGTAACAAATATATATGTATATAACGCCGCGAGTGAAGTACATATTCAGTGACCGGTGCTCCGTGGTACATTCGGAGAGTCGATCTCCATAGAGACCTAGAGATCCCTTCTATCTGGGCGTACGTAAAATCACTTACGATTAGTTATTTTGAAAAAGCTGCGAATCATCCCAATCCGTTAGTGGTATCCGCCGCAAACTATGAACCCGTACCTAACGCTGCGCGTTATAAAAGACGTCCGCGATGCATTTTTACCGACCCTCCTGATTTAATCACGTCAGCGAACGATCAGTACCAGCCTGTCCCTCGAAACAGAGCGTGCTCATGCCCACGCCCGCGTAACCACAGATCACGCCGCCGTGATCTGGGGGTTAATTTCGCTCCCGCACACCCGATTAGGCCTCCCACAGCAGCGGCTCAAGCCTAGGTTCGATCCCTCGGTAGGGAGCCCTTGAGTGCGTTGCGCCCGCGATACGGTCACACACAAATATACATCACTGCTACAACACTACACGATCACCCCCACACACGTGCACGCTTACACATGAAAGTGGAAGGGTTTACTTTTTTCCCTCATCGAACTGAAAAACTCTCAATTTTCCGATAATAAATATATGGAGGAGTTGTTGAGGCGTGTATGCTTGGTACACATATACGTTTCAACAACTCATACATATATGAATAGTTAGCTAAGATAGGTTGCGATTTTGCATGCAACAGGCAACAGCCAAGCCGAGGTGTGCCGTGCACCCTTGAGCTGGTTGCCAAAGTGAAATCGGCTGGGTGTCTTAAGCGCTCGCCTTAGTAGTCCGGTGAAGCTGTTAAGACCTTGCTGGGTCAATAGCGTAGACATTTCGAAAAAAAAAAAAGTACATATTCAAACCTGCACTATCTAGACCGGTGAGTCCCTAACTACTCCTTTCACCGCAATCCCTGAACCAGCACCTTTACACACCAGATACTGTATTAGGAAATGCTTACAAAAGTAATATTGAAATAATTACGATGTGTTGTGTGTGTGTGGTGAGTAGAGAAGCAACGGGTGATGTTCTTCAGGAGCATAACTCAGGCGTTCGTGGACTTCAACGAGCTGTACCCGAGCGGGCCGCTGCAGCTGCTGCTCGAGCACCTCAACTCCACCAAGACCTTGCCCATCGATGTGAGTTCTCCACCCGTACCTCAATATCATCTATATTATTATATCCAACAGCACCACACAGCCAGACAGCTCACCTGATGGTAAAGGGCTATCCAACACGAGTGCTATCGATGCTGTGTTGCCTGTACAAATATTATTACTAGTAATCATCTGGTGGTAGAAATTCAACTGTAATATACTAGTTTTTAAGTTAAGTTATCCATTTTAAGGTATATAAGAAATAAGTAAAGAAAGTCGGCTGAGGAATAGAAAAGGTAGATGTTTTAATTCTGGGTATTTACATAAAGTTAGATATAATTTTATTATTACTGGCTAATATGAAATAAAATAGTCGCCACACTATTAAGAAGTCGCCTATACACAAAAAAAACTTTAGATTGTTTTTTCTTACAATCGATTGAAATATATTTTTAATGAAATTAAATTTTTTCGTTATTAATATTAATTTTATTAAGAAAGTAGATATTTCTAACGCAATTTGAAATGCTAATAATAATGCTAAATGCTGAAATAAGTGCTTTAATAAAAAATAAAATGTAGAAAACAAAATATGTAATTTTGATCGTCTATTCGGCCAATATTATATTTCGTAGTATAATATCTTCAAGTAGTGTATCTAATTGCTTAAATATCTTAAGTGCTTTTTCTGTTCAAAGTTACTTAGTATAAAGTTGATTCATGCATTACGAAATGCAGTTCAATTGAACTGATTCTAATTAGAATAAACAAACCCTTTAATTACTTTTTAGTAATTGAACTGACTATCCCAAACGGACATTTCTATATATTTATAAGCATTAGCAAGTAATTTTATTCAGATAATCGTATGCATCTAATTAATCATTTATCTCAGTGTGTTCTATTTCCAATCAATTATAGTATCCTGTGGTTTGATTAAGTCTCCTTTTAATTTTATATTTTATCTTACAAACAAAAGATCTCCATGTACGCTCTATCAAGGAAACTGAAATTGCAGTATCTTTCCAAAATTTTAATTGAATCGTTATCAAATTTAAAATAAAAGTATCAAAAATGTTTGATATTTATGTAGCTTTGTATCAAGTTATAGTATATAGTCTATGATGGATTCGAAGAGTCTTACGGTAATTGAAGTCGACTCACTTATTACGTTTGTACTAAAATAGGCAGAAAGAATAAAGTATCCCCGTGACCCGTACACTTGCAAAGTTATTTCATAGAAAACGTATTCATCCGCACTTGCATATCTTAATTGTCGATTATAGTCAAGTTTTCTTGGGGTAAGCAGCGACAAGGTACTTGTATCTCTGGTCTGTAAAAGATGCGATAGCTCTCGTTGAGGTAGCTTTAACGTTCCTTCCAAGACAATCAGTGCGTGGTGAAGAGTCACATCCTATACGAAGTGATACTGTTGGTGATACTGTGAATCTAGTCTGAAGACTATGAACACTCATGCGGCTCGGCTCTAGAACCGGGTTGGGGCGTATATCGTGGTGGCGTTCCTCGCAGTACCTCACAACTTATCAAAGGTGCCAGGGGTTATGGTAAAGACGGGTCTGTTTCGGCTCGCTCGCCAAAATGTTGAGCGAGAAAATCTCGGTAAAAAGAAATCGTGGGAGAAAACCATGTTAAAATATAACGGAAATATGCCCTAGAACAGCGGAAGGGAGAAAACCTCGGTAAAAGTGAGTGAAAGAAAACAACCCTTAAAAGCTACACGAAGTAAGGAGACAAACTCGTTACGAAACAGATAGGAGGTGATTGGACGGAAGTAAATAAAACTGGGTTAATAGGTTATTCTGGAAGGAAAACACGTTAAAGAGGGGCAAAGCAGTGGCCTTTAGGTCGATGGACAGGGAGAAAACCTCGTTAAAAGACGCCACGGTAGAAAAAGAAGTTATATGTAATAAAAAGTTATAGGAGGTGAGGAGACAGCCTTGTTAAGAAACAGATGGGAAGCGTTTGGACGGAGAAAGAGAGAAAACCTGGTTAATAAGTTATAGCGGGAGGAAATTATGTTAAAAAGTGATAAAAGAGTGGCTTTCAGACGGATGGAGTGGGACAAAAACCTCACTAAAACCTCACCATGGCAAAAAAAATTAGAAAGTTATAAGAGGTGATTAGACAACCTTGTTAAAAATTGATAGCGGGTGGTAGTTGTAGAAGGCGATTTCTGGACCGGCAAACTGGAGCAAGCGCGAAGGGGCTGGGGATGCAGTTGATTCAGTAGACGGGTAGACAACATTGGCAGAGGGTATCTCGTGGATTGTTGTTATAGCAAATGTCGGTGTTAGCGGGCAACATGGCGCTGTACGTGGAGTGCCTCGCGCCCGAGGCGCTGGGGCCGCCGAGCGCGTGCCAGGCGCTCATGACGCAGCTGGACGCGCTGTTCCGCAGCGTGGCGCTGCAGCTCGCGCAGCTCGACGACGTGCTGCCGCTGCTGCGCGCCGCCACCGCCGTGCTCAGGGTGCCCGCCGCCGCACAGCACAAGGTACACGCCCATGTAAACAAATATTCATCTTACCTGTACTACGTCTCCCATGTTCGACATTTTTTTTAATCCCCTCTCTCCTTTTGATGCATATCAGTACGTATATAAGACTAGCTGTTACACGCGGCTTCGCACGCGTTTTTTAAATATATTAAATAAATGTAAAATTATGATTAGATGTGTAAATTACAGAAATACTCTCTCAAAAATATTTGTAAGTACGACACGCACATCATATACTGTAACATGTAACATGTACTTTACATATGTGAATTCTAACAGTGTGTCGAATGGGATGGGATTTATCTTCAGCCACATACCTGGAACTATACTATATATCCTCAGTGCTCACTTATCTATACTAATATATAAAGCTAAAGAGTTTGTTTGTTTGTTTGTTTGGTTGAACGCGATAATCTCAAGAACTACAGATCCGATTTAAAAGTTTCTTTTAGTGTTAGATAGTTCATTTATCGAGGATGGCTATAGGCTACATATCATAACGTTTAAACCGATAGGAGCTGAGCACTAATGAAGAATGTCCCAAAATCGGGCTATATTGGAAGCTTTCGATGCGTGTTAATGTCAGTACTATATGGGTTGCCATGGTAACGCGATAACAATCTCTCGCAAATATTTTCATGGTTTATTTTGTGTTCCTATTAAAACAGTTAATTCTACGTTATTTTTGTTTCCAATTTTTAATTATACGTGGTACGTTTATATCGCAAACATTTCTAAAGTTTATTTTGTGTCGCTATTCAAAAAGTTTAGTAGTAATAATATTCATCCAATAAGATAGTCAAAGGAATTAATCCATACTGCCAATTCTGAAGTAGTTAATATAGGTAGTTTTTTTCTATATCCAAGATAATGTAAAGGTATAAGCGCCAAATCCTCTATGTAATATTTCGTAAATTTTTATCTTCTTTATTTTCAAGACAACAGAATTCATGCTTCGCGGTATTATTTATCTTTCATTTCATTTATGCACAATAAACGAACCATATTACATAAAACTCTACCAATTTAACACAATATACAGATAAGTAAGACAAGATTATGAATAAAATATAAAATCCACTACATGACAGACTAAAATCCCGCCAAAAACTCCTCAAAAACTTTATTCTACGTTAGTTTTGTACCCAATTTTTGATTTGTGATATATTACGTATAATAAAAGTAAAGTGAGTGTATTTTATATTTAAAATATCCGTGATGCTACAAATATCAACATTTTTTTTAATTCTGTGGATATGTCTGTTTTTTTTATTTGTTACGGGTAATCTCCGAAACGGCTGGACCTATTTGAACGGTTTTTTTTTCTTAGAAATGACTACGCTATTGATCTAGCAAGGTCTTAATAGCTTCTTCGGACTACAAGTAATATTTGAACGGGAATTTTACGGACAAATAAGTACCTAATTAGCTGTTTTATTTTAAGCTAGCGGGTTCAGCAGACGTTGCCCGCCCTGATAATAAGACAAACTATACCTATACCTTGCCCAATAATCATTTTATATACTGGTGAAAACGGCATGAAGATGCGTTCTGTAGTTTTTGATCTTGTCGCGAACAGACATATAGACAGACGTGGAACAGGACTATTTCTTACACTATGTAGTGATAAGCTGTTATCCGTGCCTTCGTCCATGTGAAATTAATCAAAAATATGTTGTTCACTGTAAACATACACGAGCTGTACTGGACTCCAAGATTTTTTTATACCAAAAGGCAGCAAACAGGCTGACGGCCCACCTGATGGTAAGTGGTTAACGTCGCCTATGAACAACTGTAACACCAAGGGTATCGCTGTTGTAATTGAAAGTCATATGTTTATATGTGATTTAAATTATAGCAAGGTATGATAATAACTTAATTATATCGACACTATGGACATATCATATCTATATAATAAAAGATTTAACACATATTGTTCGAAAATGTATAGCTTAATATTTTCATTACTTTCTTATATAGTGTAAGTGGGCACTAAGGGTCATATATAGCAGTTTAAAGTTCCAGTTATGTGGCTGATAATAAATCTCTTCCCATTCGATTCACTATTCGTATTCACATATATAATGTACAAGTACATGTTACCTGTTACAGTAGATGATGTGCGTGTGATACTTACAAATATTTTTGAAAGAGTATTATTGTAATTTACACTAGATATGTGATCAAAATTTTACATTTATTTAATATATTTAAAAAAAAAACGCGTGCGGAGCCGCGGGCAACAGCTAGTGCTATATAAGAAGGTATTAAAATAGTAAGCTATACATTATCGAACAATATATGTGTTAAATCTTTTATTATATAGATATAATATGCCCAAATTGTCGATATAATTAGGTTATTGATATACGTTGCTATAATTTAAATCACATATAAACATTTGACTTTCAATTATATTTATTCTTGGAGTCCAGTACAGTGCACGTCTCACGCGCATGTTTACAGTGAACAACATATTTTGAATCAATTCCACACAGATGGATGCACGGGTAACAGTTCATCACTACATAATATAAAACAAAGTCCTCTGCCACGTCTCTCTATATATCTGTTTGCGATAAGATAAAAAATCGGCTGAGTGCCTTACGCGCTCGCCTTAGTAGTCCGGTGAAGCTATTAAGACCTTGCTAGGTTAAAAGCGTAGTCAGTTCGAGAAAAAAAATGATTAAAACTACATAACGCATCTTCATGCCGTTTTCACTAATATATAAAATGATTCTTGAGCAAGGGTTACATATAGTTTGTCTTATTGTCAGGGTGGGCAACGTCTACTGAATCCGCTCGCTTAAAATAAAACGGCTAATTAGTTAGTTATTTGTCCGTAAAATTCCCGTTCAAATATTACTTGTAGTCCGGTGAAGCTGTTAAGACCTTGTTAGGTTAATAGCGTAATCATTTCTAAGAAAAAAAAAACGTTCAAATAGGTCCATCTGTTTTGGAGATTACTCGGAACAAATAAACAAACAGACATATCGACAGAATAAAAAAGAATGTTGATATTTGTAGCACCACAGATATATGTATTCACCAAACAGTATTTATTTTAATATTACATACACACTTTATTTTTATAACTAGCTGACCCGTGCAACTTCGTCTGCACCAAATTGGTTATCACTGGTTTCAATTGTATTTTTAAACGTGAAAAAATTGAATAAAACTAATACCCGATTGTAGCCACAACTACCGTTTCCAGTTGTGAATCCAAACTATCCACGGATTAACTGAAACATTACCAGATTACATGTGTTTTTTTTTTAAATAAGCCTAGTACCCGTTCGTAGCATCATTTACCACTCCGTTGTTTGTAGTCCGGTGAAGCTGTTAAGACCTTGCTCGGTCAATAACGTAGTCATTTCGAGAAAAAAAATCATCTACCAGGATCAATTAAGATAAAAAGTAACCTACATAAAACTAAATAAACATCTCTACCACTTACTTTCTCATAAATATCTTCAACTTGTATTAAAACCTTTTTGTACTCCATTGTATTAAAGAAAAATATATGAACACCGTATCGAAACGTCAAATATCGTGCAGAAGCGTGAACTGTCACTTGCTTGAAACTATTGTTTAAGAGTTATAAATTGTTTCGAAAACGTATTCTAAATATATTTATAAAATATTTTTATAAATAATCTTTGTACCACTCAGAACATAGTACCTTTTAGTAATTTATCCATGTTGATATGTTTCTATTGTAGATTATTCTACGTTGTTACACTAAATATTAGTCATTAAATTTATATCGTGTATTTGTTATACTTGATATTGGCGAAATTACCTACGTAGGCAGAGGCCATACCAAAAAGAATCAATCAATCCAGTTTTATATATTATATTCATCCGAACAACAGGCTACCTAGTTGCCGGCAAGAGTTGCGTTTATTTGTGCATATCGTACCTTTACAGACAAAAATATTGATTTCTAAATAATTTTAGGATGTTTTTTTACTAACTTTGAAACGTTATTAAAATGGAATTATTATTGAAAGACATTTTTCGTATTGACAATAATGTGCTTGATGGTATTTTTTTGAAAAAAAAAAAGTATTTATTTTATTATTACTATATTTAAATATAAATAAGTACAAATTTCATCTTTTACACTAATTCAGTTATTAACTCAATATTTAAATCGATTTATTGCTATAAAAATAATATATGTATAGAATATAGCTATAGTTATAGTTTAGTGCAGCACTGGCTGCACGATAAAGATAGCGATAATTGTGGCAGCGTATGTTATCGACGCATTTTTTTTTTCGAAATGTATACGCTGTTGACCTGGAAAGGTCTTTACAGCTTCACCGAACTATTAAGGCGAGCGCTGAAAGCACTCAACCAACTTGGGGTGTTTGGGCGAACAACTTGCTACACGGCACATCTCGGCTTGGACTGTCGCCTGTTTTGTGCAAAAATCGCGACCTATCTGAGCTAACCTAAGCTAAGCTATCTAGATATACGTATATAAGTTATTAAAACATGCATGTGTACCAAGCATGCCTGCCTCAACAACTCCTTCCTATATGTATTTTGTGTCGGAAAAATTTCTCTAAACTATATAGGATAGGATAGGGAAAAATAAGGGTAGAACTCTTTGTCGTTTATATCTTTGCAAAAGAAAAACAGCGTGTAAGCATGTAGGCGTGCATGTGTGTATAGGTGATGTGTTTGATGTGGTAGCAGTGATGTAAAGTTTTGTGTCCCTGTATCGCGTAAGCAGCGTACTCAAGGGCTCCTCGTCTAGGGAACGGACCTAGGCTTGAGCCGTTGCCGAGCGGGGCCTAATCTGGTGTGCGGGAGTGAAATTTACCCCCAGACCACGGCGGCGTGATCTGTGGTTATACGGGCGTGGACGTGAACACGCTCTGTTTGAAGAGACAGGCTGGTACTGATCTTTCGCTGACATGATTGAATCAGGAGGGAATGTAAAAATGTGTCGCGGTCGTGTTTTATACTACGCAGCGTTGGGTACGGGTTCATAGTTCGCGGCGGATACCACTAAAGGGCTGGGTTGATTCGCGACTTTTTCGAAATAACTACATGTGAGTGGTTTTATATACGCCCAGACAGAAAGCATCTCCAGGTCCCTGTGGAGATCTTTATTCCGGACGTACCATGGGGCACCGGTGATTTACGTAGGGCTCGGTTCTGGAGAACCAGCAACTTTTGAATACGATTTTGCGCATGTGCAAAGACCAAACAACTGTACGTCGTAATCGGACGGATGCAAGGTTTATATAAAGCGAGTTTATGTCTGGGGGACATTTTACTCTTATGACAAAGCAAATGATAGGAGACGACCCAAGACCATAGCGGCTTTGTTTCGCGGTCTATCTGTGTGTGAATCGAAATTTAAGTGTTTATCTAAAGTGACGCCGAGATATTTCACCTCACCGGCCTAAGGTATTTCGGTTTCGTATAGCTTGATGGTCGACGACGGATATATTTAAGGTGGCGTCAATCCCAAGTCATACGTTTACGTTTATCGTTGTTTATTGTATATGGTGAAATCTTAATATCAATAATGTTTAAAATAATAATAAAATGAAATTTGTTCTTTGCTATGGAAAAAAATAATTGGTTGGAAATTTATTATTTTTATTTATAAAATATATCAGAGAGTATATAAATGATTGTTTATAAAGAACTGTGTCTGACTGTAATAAATTCATACTTTTAATTGTGTTTAAAAGTTACTGAAAAAAAATGTTCCTAAACCTATTCATAAATCAAAATGCGCATTGAACATACAACGTTAGCCGGCTACCAAGTGTCCTTTCGGGCTAATACCACTCTCTCACAGAAAACCGACGTGAAATAACAGTGCTTGCATTGTAGTGTTTCGTTTGGTCAGTGAGAACACCGGAGGCCCACCTCTCTTCTCCTTTCCTCCTTTGCCTTCCCTTACCCTCCCCCATATAAAGGTTGGCAACGCACTTGCGACAAACCTGGTGTTGCTAGAGTCTATAAAGGGTGGTGATCACTTAACATTACGTGACCCACCTGTTTGTTTGCCTCCTATGACATAAAAAATATATATATTGATATATTAAAGAACCAGGTATTTTAAAATTCTTGTTCTTTTAACGTTGCCGGCTCTTGTACTAAGGTGTCGCAAAAAAGTCTAGTTACGTTAACTACAATTTTTTGTTTTTCGTTATCCTGGAGAACCCCTTGCGTTTTATGGGACAAAAAGTATCCTGGATGTAGCCTTGTAATATCAGTTATCACTGTGTTAAGTTTCGTTAAAATTGGTTCAGTACTTTCAAAGTAATACGAGTTTAGATTCTAGACTTTAATCCTTTATCCTGAAGAACCCTTCGAGTTTTATGGGACAAAAAGTATATTTGATGTAATCTCGTAATATTAGTTATCACTATGTCAAGTTTCGTCAAGATAGGTTCAGTACTTTAAGAGTGATGCGTGTGCATAGGGACAGACAGACAGACAGACAGAAAGACAGACAGACAGACAAAAATTGTAAAAAGATTATTTTTGGCTTCTATATCGATAACATAGTCTACCCTGATTAAAATTTTCAAAAAATATTTAATGTACAGATTTCGACTTGTTACAGTTTTATTATAGT
>JACEII010000050.1:1009912-1030675 GCA_014332785.1 Antheraea mylitta | reverse complement strand
CACCTCATGCCCTGGCTCAGCACGCAGCCCCTCGGGTAACCGCACCCGTCTCTAGCCTCTCCCCCTCACCCCCCTCTCCCCCTACCCCTCTCCCCCCTCCCCCTCATACTCAACCTTGCCAACAAGTCGAATTATGTGAATAACGTACACCGAATGTTTGTTAATAGATGTTTTGTAGTAAAACTTCTTTAGGCGCGACTAGGAGGTAACTGGACGACGATGCACGGAAGTCCGTTACGGCAATATGATGTGACGCTTCTCTGCCATCCGGTTTTAAATATTTTTCATTGTATCAATAACTAGTTTAATAAAGAGATAAAACATTAATTTTTGAAAATAAATAATATTATATTGAATAATAATAAAATTATTATATATATATATATAATAAACATTATGTATATATGAGCGTGCGACCGTACTGGTCTCAATGTAAGTAAGTAACAAATTAAATTAAAGTTTCATTATCTGTACTACCATTTATCAGCTTAAGTAAAACGAGAAATATTATTAGCAACTTTTTGCAATAAAGTAAATAAAATATAAAAAAATGCGCAAAAAAATAATATTGTTTTGTAAAAAAATTGTGAATTAAATAATAATAAAAACCATATAATTAAAAAGTTTTATCTCAATCGCTTATGACATGCATTTTTTTATTTCATACAAACATATACAATTTTATAAATACGAATTATCAGAATAATAATTATTACTATATTATTATATTAGCTAGCCGAACTACCAACAATAATTATAATTGCATGATTGTTAGTGACTGCTGTATTGAATAACTGTGTTGCAGCCACTAACACTCACCGTCGGACAACACTAAGCTTTTCATTTGGAACAGTTAACATATAAAAACTACCTCTAATCGTAATATACAACAATCGAAAATAGTTTATCAAATAATCAAATGCTGAGCAAGCAAACGTAAGTTAATGTCTTGCTAAATAATATGCATGTTTAAAATTTTGATATGGTTTGTTAATATTTTAGCTAGAAACAGTTACAAGTACGCAGTAGTTCTTTGGCTTTTTTTTTTAAGTCAAAAATGTTTAAAAAAAAATCTTGCCATCTTGTATAGAGTTTTTTTTTTGAACTGACTCCGCTATTGACCTAGCAAGGTCTTAACAGCTTTACCGAACTACTAAGGCGAGCGCTTAAGGCACTCAGCCGATTTTATTTGGACAACTAGCTCAAGGGTGCACGGCACACCTCGGCTTGGCAGTTGCCTGTTACATGCAAACTCACGATCTATCTTAGCTAACCTAGCTAACTATTCATATATGTTTGAGTTGTTGAGACGCATATGTGTACCAAGCATACACGTCTCAACAACCCCTCCATATATTTTTTTTTATCGGAAAATTAGTTTTTCCAGTTCGATAAGGAAAAAATATAAAACCCTTCCACTTCCATGTGTAAGCGTAAGCGTGTAGGCGTGTACATGTGTGGGGGTGATCGTGTAGTGTTGTAGCAGTGATGTAAATTTTTGTCTTGTATAGAGTTTATAAAGTATATAAGAGTGAATACGTCGATTTGTACGTGTATAGGGGTCGTGACGCGTGCGAGAGCGTGTCGCGTGTGCGCGGGGTCTCGTGGGTGGTGGTGGGGGCGCTGTGCAACGCGCGCGGGGGACAGGCCCTGCAGCCGTGCGTGCCGCATGACGCCACGTGCCACATCACAGACCACATTCAGGTAATATTCATCCCTCATACAAAAAATTAACACTGGTTCCAAAACTTTTCATTCATCCTCATACATTCATTCATATGACGGCCCTCGTGTTATAGTTGTGTGAAGCATGTATGTGTTCGGAATTTTGTTGTCAACGCTTAGTGTTACGTACACAACTTGTTTTTGTTAATATAAAACGAATTACATTTAATTTGGTTGTAAATTAAAATGAACTATATGAAATAATATACTCGTGTTTATTCATTTAATCACGTATTATATATAAATAATACGATCTTTAGTCGAGCGCAAATGTAATTATAAAAAAGAAAACAGAAAAGAGTTAACATAATCACAATTGAATAATCAAACATATTAAAAAAAATACACATAAAGGATTTTGTGACAAGATATATCCAAAAAAAAAATTGGTAAATATACGTGTTAAAACATTTTTTTTTTAACATAAAACCCAAGTGTCAACTTTACTTTCTAATTCGATATAATTGAAAATAACATGCACTTCGATGATTATGTTACACATCGACGTGCCGCTTAGATCGATGACTAGGCGGTGACCTGAATAAACATCGTACGAGCGTAAAGAGCTAACGCTGCAGCACGTACAACTCTCTGCCCACTGTTGCGACACCACTTAGCTACGAGCCTCAGCATTATTAGTTTACGACTGAGGCATCACACCCAAGGAGGACTCTTCGAATTCTAACATCGATCAGTCGTCACCTCTCTAATAATAGTTACATTGTAAATTAAATTGTGATTTTAATTTTGTTAAAATACATACGTAGTCTGGCCATTATTTAATTATAATTATTCATTGAGTTTTCTCATTGTGGCGCCAATACATTGTACAATATTTTGCGATATTAAAATAGAGTGGGGTGATAAAGAGATCCGAATCGCTGTGATTGCATTACACAAAGTAGATATGAAGCCAAATGCAATATTTAAAACTCTCTATACGCTTGGTATTAGTTAAATATTTGTGTACCGGGCTATTAATAGGTACAAGGAGACCTCCTCTGTTTGTGACAGAAAAAGATCTGGCCGTCCACATAGTGTTCGTACGAATAAGATGGTCAAATCAGTAAGGGAAAGAATTCGAAGACATCCTGTCCGAAAATCTTTTGATTTTATCTCGGGAAATGAAGATAGCACCTAAAACAATGTCGCGTATTTAAAAAGATGACTTAAGACTTGCAGCCTATAAGAGACGTACTGGTTATTTCTTAACTGATAATTTAAAAAAGAATAAGATGGTAAAATCAAAACAACTACTAAAGCGGTACGCAAATGGAGGTCACAGAAAAATTTTGTTTACGAATGAGAAAATTTTTACAATTTAGAAACGTTTTATCAAACAAAATGACCGTATTTATGCTCAAAGCTCTAAGCAAATATCCTAATTAGTCGACAGAGTGCAACGTGTGCACTATCCGACTTCAGTGATTGTTTGGTGGTGTATTAGCTATGAAGGAGTGACTGAGCCATACTTTTGCGAGAAAGGTATGAAAACATCGACACAAGTGTATCAAAATACCATACTTGAGAAGGTAGTGAAGCCCCTTAACAACACGATGTTCAATAATCAAGAACGACCTTTCCAGCAAGACTCGACGCCGGGTCATAAAACTCTGTCTACCCAGTCTTGGTTTGAAACGTTCGTTTCAAAAACGACTACATCAGAACTGAAGACTGGCCGTCATCTAGTACCGATCTTAATCCGCTGGATTATAATTTATAGTCAATTTTAGATAGTACGGCTTGCTCTAAACGCCATGATAATTTGGAGTCCCTAAAACAATCTGTACTATTGGCAGTGAAGAATTTTCCCATGGAAAGATTGCGTGCTTCTATTGATAACTGGCCTCAACGTTTAAAGGACTGTATTTCAGTCAATAGAGACCACTGCGAATAAGCTTTTATTTATATTTTAAATTGTTATATATTTATGTATTAAACTTATTAATTTAGTAAACTTAGTAATAACCTGTGAAAGTAATAAATGTTATTTGCAATAGAAAGTATTTTTTTCTTTCTTTTGGTATTTATGGCAAGACTAGGTATATATATAGTGTAAAGTGTTGCATTTTTTTGCACCCTTCGGCTTTATATGTTAACAATTATAAATTGATTTTATATATTGTAAAGTAGTTCAAAGAATTCTATTATTTCGAAAGGAATTTAACGATAAGGTAACCCGTAATCGTTTGCATTAAATAGTATTTGTGTTTTATACGTTTATTCATACAATTCCATGAGTCCTATCATATGAGACAAAAAGAAGAGATAAAGATAGAAAAGATAAAGAGTAAGATATATTATTGAGTTTGAGAAATACTGGTTTTTTGTTTACATACAATCCCACGTTATAGAAAATAGAGTATAATATATTTTGTTCTGTGTACGCCTTTCTTGAGAACAATGGCAATTATGTATAGATTGCGCTTTTGCAAATGTTGAGAATTTTGAGTAAAGGCAGCAATTCCTGCTAATATGAAAATGTCACCAATCCTAACTGATGGTATAAATACGAATGTTAGTTTGTTTGTTACGATTACGAAACATTACGATTACGATTACGAAACACTCAATTATCATTATCATGAAATTTTGGATACACATTTTGACATGAGAGACCATAGACTTTTCATGCAGAAAAACGCAACATTGGTCCCGACACATTGGTCAAATCTACAATAATAATACAATACAATCTACAATAAAAAATAGTGTCGGCAGAGTAGAATAACACTACCCCATATCTTCCCGTGGGTATCTTAAAAGGCGATTAAGGGAGTGTGAGATAGTACTGACTCCTTGTAACTTTCTCGCCGGGACACTGTATCTTCTGTCGGAGAGCTTCTCCGGTCGTAACAGTCCCCGTTCCACTGGGTCCAGAAGAACAAGGACGAGTATGTGCACCTGTGTCTTGCACGTAAACTTGTGCACCTTAATATATCCTGCGCATCTGACCGCTTCCGTTCCGTTCTGTTACTAGAGTATTGCGTGAATGTTGCAGACGATAATGACGTCATACGTGGAACAGTCGAAGGGTCCTGGGCAGCGTATGAGTGCGGTGTTCCACGCGTTTATACTGTGCCAGGTGTGGACGCTGTACCTGGAGCGGTCTCCAGGAGGGGCCACGGCACTGCTGGACTTCTGGTGCAAGCTGGTGCCGGCGCTGCTGCAGCTCACCTACCATTCCACTCTGGTAACATCATCCACTGTAGTAGTTCCACGCGTTCATACTCATTTTGAAGCATGTGCGTGGGTATACTCGTATTGTTGGTTGCAGCTGGCGGAGACGGTGAGCCTGCAGCTGCTGAGCCTGCTGGAGTCGCTGCTGGAGTGCAACTCGACGGTGCTCGCGAAGCTGTTGCCTCTCTGGACTCCGATACTTAACGCGCCCACTTTCAACGTAAGTTTCTCTTAACACGTTTCGTGCGAATCCATTTTTACCTAACATGTCCTTCAGGCCATTTGATAGATATTGTGACTCAAAAGTAAAAGCCTTTTTTTCAAACAGCCACTATTGGCCTGATGCGCCTTCTTCACCGGACTACATCACGTATTATCATAAAATATTACATTACAACATATTATTACATGACATAATTCTAATTCTTTCGTTTTCAATATACCACCGGTATATATGGTAAGGAATGGGGAACGAATGGGCGCGCGACCGTACTGGCATCTGGTTTCATTGCAAGTGACAAATTAAATCAAAGCTTTATTATCTGTAGTGCCCTCTGCAAATAATACAGGAAATATTATTAGCAACTCTTTGTTATAAAGTAAATGATATATAGAAAAGTACGACCAGATTACTATGATAACTAAGGAATTAAATTAATTGGGTTTTAATGAAAGTTTTAGTTATATTTAATTATAATCTAATATTTTTTTAAGAATTTTAATATAGAAATACGATTTATTTTGGCTACAAATGTATAAAGATCAAGTTTAACATGTACCGCCAGTAGTACACGTGGCCTAAAGATCAAGTTCAACATATACCACCGGTATCTAACTATCACTGAACATAATCTATATTTAAAAAATAAATGATTAATAATATAAATGTTTTTCTGTAACACAACAGTTTCACTTCTATCATATGTATTTACGATACACCCTGTTTTTATTTAAATTCATTTCAATTACTTATTTATATTACATTTTTGTTGCGTTAGAGGAAAACACTATTATTACGGTATAAACAAATGTTACCTATTTTAGAAAATATATTAGGATTTAGGGTGTAAAATAATAATTCTTACAAACTAGCTTCTAAAGTACATAGTGTCTCAATATTATTTCGACCTTAATACTCGTCCTACATCAGTGAATCTCCACTACCGGCTTTATAAGATTTTCAACCAACAAATTTACATAACGTATTACTACAAAACACGCAACAAATCTATATTCCATAATTGCTACGCATGTATGTAAATTAAAAATGACATTTTACGTGACACGAAAACGTCCCTTATGTATTTTTATTATACGTATTTGAAATAGTAGTTAAACATACCACGAGGAATACAATAATGATGCAATAACATAATTGTTTTCTATTTTATTTACCTCATTAGAGCCACCCTAGAGTTGTAAGTTTATTCAAGTATCAAACCCATTAAATTAACATATACAAAACAACACAAGAGAAAAAGAAATTCTAAAATAGAAACAATGATGTGCTGTGTTGTTACACGTCATAGACTACAACACCGCTGTGTCGTGATCAGAGTTGAGTAATTTACATCGTGACACGTGACGGTGTGTTTGTAACATGTTTTCTATTATCTAGAGTCACTTAAGAGTTGTGAGTTTGTTCAAGTTTCAAACACATAAAATTATAATGTAAAGAACACAACACAAGAGAAGAAATTCCCCTGAAATAGAAACATCTGTGTGTCGTTACACGTCACAGTCTGCAACACCACTGTATTGTGACCCGGGTTGAGTTATTTACATCTAAACGCTAGTTTTTTGACAGGAAAAGGCTTTGAAAAATTTTGAATGGTATTTTTCTAATAGGTTTACTTTGACCACAATTTCACCTGATATTTGATGATGACGTGGTCTAAGATACTGTACTCACAAAACCTAAAGAGGACTGTCTCTCAAGTGTGTGTGGCGGAACACACCGTGTTTTAATTAAAATAGATGTCTCGTACAAAGCCATATCGCTTCAGTATATATTTCGAGGTGTTTTGAAGAATTTGTAAGTGTAAAGTGTTCCATGAGTTTTGTTTGACAGATGCCGCGGCACATAGCGGAGCGGCTGTCGGCGTGTAGAGATGTTAAGCCGGAGCCGGTGCGTGGGGGCGCGTCGGGGGGCGGTGCAGGCCAGCCGGGGGGTAGTGCGGGCCCGGCGGGTGGCGGTGCGGGCCAGCCGGGGGGCAATGTGGGCCAGGCGGGGGGCAGTTCGGGCCAGTCGGGGGGTGCGGGGGTGTGCGACGCGCGGGAACAGCGCCGGCTGCACCGACTGCTCGCCAAGATGGCGCAACTCGAGATGCAACCGCATTCCTTCTATTTTATATAATTGTTATAATAATAATATAATTTATTTTTGTTGAATTTAATAAACAAAATATATAAAGGTCATGACCGATTTGACAATTTCGATCATAATATTTTATTTTCAGGTTATATTAATATTTTTAATTTTAATGAGGGCTTTTAAAAAAATTACATTCAAGTAATATATACTAATCAGTAATATGAAATAGTTAAACAAAATATGTTAGACAAATAGTAGTAAAAAATATGAGCATAACAATAGTAAAATTAATGTATATCTATTGAACTAGATTTAGAAATCAATGTCCTTAAACATTGTAATGTATACAACGATATTGTACCTAAAAATGTGTGCCACGAAATAAGTAAAGTCTTTCATTAAAAAAAAAAAGAAAATTCGATAAAAAATCGTCTTCACACGATCAACAAAACAAGAAGCAATCAAGCTATAGTTTATTGAACCAAGAAGTTTAGAAGTTTTTGGAACATTCAAGAAGTTCTAAAACCATTGAAAGATCAAAGTCCATTAAATAGTTCATTATGTCTATAAATATGAAAGACGTAACGATCCATCGATGTTCGCCAAATGTTTGTGTCAAATGTATTGAGTAATGATGTGTAAGAATAAAGTTATATTGTATATTACTTAATGCGTTTTATTGTTCGTCGCGTAAAGGTCGGTTTTACAATAACCTGTGATAACGATCGGTAATGTCACCAAACATTGTCACGATATTCTTTTATGTTCACGACGTTATTGCTAGCGGTAGCATTCATACTGAATACTTTGAGCTTTTAACAGATACGATAGGGGAAAATGATAATCTATGGGGAACTTCAAGTTTTACGAAAGGAGATTTTTTTATAATTTCTGATTCCCTCCGCCTTGTCAGCAAAACTCTTGCCTCTAGTGTGTATCAGTTTTTTTCTCTGAATTATTAGGTCAAATATTAAACAACTATTCTTTACCTACCGTTTAATACCCGATACGCTCAGGTGTGCCACAGGGCTCCATACTCGCGCCCACGCTCTTCAAACTGTTCAACAGTAACCTACATCGGTCTCGGGGGGTCGAGGTAGGTTGCTACGCTGACGATACCGTTATTTACACATCCGGCTGGCGGTCGGACTTTCTTAAGAATCGCATCGAAAAAGCCGTTTATACTCTCGGTGAATAGTTTCATCGATGGCGCATAGAAGTTAATCCCGATAAGAGTGCCGCAATACTCTTTGAACCCACATAACGCGTTAATAAATTTGAGCCGATCAGGCTATACGGAATCGATATCCCTTGGGTCAAAGAGGTCAAATATCTAAAAAAAACAGTTACATTAGATACACATTTAAAGTTCAATTCACATATAGACCGAGTACGAAACAAAGCCGCTATGGTCTTGGGTCGCCTCCATCCGTTGCTTTGTCATAAGAGTAAAATGTCCCTCAGACACAAGCTCACTTTGTATAAGACGTGTATCCGTCCCGTGATGACATATAGCTGCCCCGTTTTTGCGCATATGTCCAAAGATAACTTTCATAAGCTGCAGGTTCTCCAAAATCGTGTTTTACGTATAGTGGCCGGTGCCCCGTGGTACATCCGGAGAGTCGATCTCCATAGAGACCTAGAGATCCCTTCTATCTAGGCGTACGTAAAATCACTTACGATTAGTTATTTCGAAAAAGCCGCGAATCATCCCAATCCGTTAGTGGTATCCGCCGCAAACTATGAACCCGTACCTAACGCTGCGCGTTATAAAAGACGTCCCCGATGCATTTTTACCGACCCTCCTGATGAAATAACGGCAGTGAACAATCAGTACAAGCCTGTCTCTCCAAACAGAACGTGCTCACGCCCACGCCTGCGTAACCACAGATCACGCCGCCGTGGTCTGGGGGTAGATTTCGCTCCCTGGTGTGCGGGAGCAGATTAGGCCTCCCTCGGTAGCGACTCAAGTCTAGGTTCGATCCTTCGGCAGGGAGCCCTTGAGTGCGTTACTTGCGCGGTGCAGTGACACAACATTTATATCACTGCTACAACACTACACGATAACCCCCACACGTTATGCCTACACGCTTACACGTGGAAGTGGAAGGGTTTTATTCTTTTTTCTCCCTATCGAACTAAAAAAACACTCTACTTTTCCGATAAAAAATATATGGAGGGGTTGTTGAGGCGTATATGCTTGGTACACATATGCGTGTCAACAACTCAAACATATATGAATAGTTAGCTAGGTTAGCTAAGATAGGTCACGAATTGCATGTAATAGACAACAGCCAAGCCGAGGTGTGCCGTGCACCCTTGAGCTATTTGCCCAGGTAAAGTCGGCTGAGTGCCTTAAGCGCTCGCCTTAGTAGTTCGGTGAAGCTGTTATGACCTTGCTAGGTCAATAGCGTAATCAGTTTCGAAAAAAAACACCATTTAATTAGAACAACAGGTTTATCCGTAGTCCGGTGAAACTTTAACACCTTGCTAGGTAGGCCAATAATGTAGTCGATCCGAAAAAAAAAAGATTCATCAGTTTCACAAAAGCCGTGATCGGCAACGCGTTTCCAGTTGGCATGATGATTAATCGCGTGCACTGTTGATAAATCTGTGTTTCCTTCTAAATCAAAAGGGTTTAGTAATCCTGAGGAGAAATTCAAAAGGATAAAAGTTCCACAAAATTTACGAGTTTAGTAAAAAAAAACAGTTTATAATTATAGTATTAGTTGTATTTTATGCGAGAAATAAGTAGAACTTTACATTTTCTTATCTTTACGACCAAAAACTCAGTGACATCAGTGAAGCTTTTAACTCAATTTTTTTTGTTAATTAAGATCTATGGGGAAGACTAAAACTAACCTGGCAATACTATTAGATCTAAGCTATTAAGTATGGCTGCCGAAACACACATTTGTCAACAGATTATCTCGAGAGAACATTTACTAAAACTTAAGATTGTGATTATAATCGGAATCACCTCGATCGATGCGTTGGGATTCTCTTAACTTTATGATTACGTATATCTGATATATTATACATCGAAATAACAATTAAATTACGCATCAGTTTCATCCACACAATGCGCAGTTAACAATACGCCAGTTAATTAATATCGTCCACCTCCGACCCCCTGTATGTCGTCTATTGTTACAATAGAAAGTTCTTTACCATTGCTATTGAGACATTACATTAAGTAATTTATTTCTGTATGCTTTTATACGCAACTTCGATTAAATTATGTCACTTGGAGAAGACACTTAACCCATAGACTGTCCAAAACCATAAAGATCTAAGCTTTATACAAACGAATGTAGACCACCAGTTGTCATTCAAATTACAATAACTTTCAACAGAGTGGACCGATTTCAATGAAATAAAAAATTTATTTCTTCTGAGGTTTTATTGTGACTCAGTGATACGTGGCACTTTGGATTTACATTCGTATTATTATTATTTCTATTTCATAGGAGGCAAACGACCATATGGGTTACCCGATGTCAAGCGTTCACCGTAATCCATAGACACCTACAACAAAAGCGAAGTTGCAAGTGCGTTGCCAGGCTGTGTTGGGGAGAGTAAGGAAAGGAGGAAGGGGAAGGGGAGGGTAGGTGGGCCACCGGCTTACTCACTGGCCGAGCGAAACGCAGCAATGCAAGCACTGTTACTTCACTTCGGTTTTCTGTGAGAGGGTGGAACCACCCCGGGCGAGCCGACCCGTTCATGCCGACACCAATAGCCTCAGCGTGGCTCCACCGCCTACAAAATGTAGAAAATTATATGTATGTATGTAAAATGTATTAAATATTATAGTAAACGTTACGTTGCACATCCGCCTGGAATTGATTGCCCGCTACCACATCTCAATGCGATAAAAACGTTTCGATTTTATTTTTATGAGGTATACCTGAAAAAATTAAATCTGAAATCTATACTAATATATATAACTGAAGAGTTTGTTTGTTTAGTTGAACGCGATAATCTCAAGAACTACCAATTTTATTTGAAGATTTCTTTCAGTGTTAGATAGCCATTTATCGAGGATGGCTCTAGGCTACATACCATCACGTTAAAACCAATAGGAGCGGAGCACTAATGAAGAATATCTCAAAATCGGGCTATTTTGAGAACTTCCGCTGCGGTTTACCGTCAGTATTCTATGCGTTGCCATGGTAACATAATAACATTATCTCACAAATATTTTCCGAGTTTACTTTGTGTTCCTATTCAAAAACTTTATTCTACGTTAGTTTTGTTTCCAATTTTTGATTATACGTGGTACGTTTATATCGCAAACATTTCCAAAATTTATTTTGCGTTGTTATTCAAATAGTTTAGTAGTAATAATATGCATCCAATAAGACAGGCGAAGGAATTAATCCATACTGCTAAGTCTGAAGTTGTCGATATGTAGTTATTACGTATTCTTAAGCCAGTTTTCTTTTATGTCCAAGTTAATGAAAAGGAGTAAGCGCCAAATTCTCTATATAAATATTTCTTAAATTTTTATGTTCTTAATTTTCAAGACCACAGAATTCATGCTCAGTGGTATTATTTTTCATTCATTTCACTTATGCACAATAAACGAACCATATTACATAAAATGCCACCGATTTAACATAATATGGAATCAAGAAACAAAAGGTTATGAATAAAATATAAAATCCACTGACAGACTAAAAATCCCACCAAAAACTCCTCAAAAAGTTTATTGTAGGTACGTTAGTTTTGTTCCCAATTTTTGATTTGTGATATATTACGTATTATAAAAATAAAGTGTGTGTATATAATATTAAAATAAATACTTTTTTGATGAATACATACATATATCTGTGGTGCTACAAATATCAACATTTCTGTTTGTTTATTTGTTCCGGGTGGAACTTTTTTTTCTCGAAATGACTACGCTATTGACCTAGCAAGGTCTTAACAGCTCCACTGGGATACGAAGGCGAGCGCTTAGGGCACTCAGCCGATTTTATTTGACAACTAGCTCAAGGATGCACGGACAACTCGGCTTGGGCTGTTGCCTGATATGTGCAATTCGCGAACCATCTGAGCTGACCTAAGCTAATTATTCATACACATATGAGTTGTTGGAACATATATGTGTAACATACCTCAACAATTATATACATTTCGTATCAGATAATTTTCTAAACTATTTCAGTTCGATAAGGGAAAGAAACAAAACCCTTCCACTTTCATGTGTAAGCGTGTATGCGTGCATGTGTGTAGGGATGATATGTGTAATGTTGTTGCAGTGATGTAAGATTTTGTGTCACTGTATCGCGCGAGCAGCGCACTCAGGGGCTCCACGCCGAGCGAACGGACCTAGGCTTGAACCGTTGCCGAGGAGGGCCTAATCTGGTAATGGCTTGATCTATTTGAACGGTCTTTTTTGAAATGACTACGCTATTGACCTAGCACGGTCTTAACAGCGTCATCGGATTACAAGTAATATTTGAACGGGAATTTTACGAGCAATTAACTAACTAATCAGCTGTTTTATTTTAAATTAGCGGGTTCTACAGACGTTGTCCGCACTGATAATAAGACAAACTATACCTAAACCTTGCCCAAGAATCATTTTATATATTGGTGAAAACGGCATGAAGATACTTTACCTATAGATAGACGTGGCAGAGGACTTTGTTTTACACTATGATATGTAGTGATGAACTGTTACCCGTGCATTGATCAAAAATATGATGTTCGCTGTAAACATCGTGAGACAGGCGCTGTACTAGACTGCAAGAATAAATATAATTGAAAATCATATGTTTGTATGTAATTTAATTTATAGCAACATATAATAATAACTTAATTATATCGACAATATAGGCACATTATATCTTTATAATAAAAGGCTTAACATTTAACATATATTGTTCGATAATGTATAGCTTAATATTTTTAATACTTTCTTATATAGTACTAGCTGACCTGTGCAACTTCGTCTGAACAAAATCGATTATTACCTGTTTTAATTGTATTGTTATCCGCAAAAAATTTTAATAAAACTGAAACGCGATCGCAGTGACATCTACCGTTTTCAATTGTAAATCCGAACTATACAGGGACTCGCTCAAATATAGGTGGTATATGAGAAATTGTCTAAAATAAACCTAAACCCATTAGCAGCATCGCCTACCGGGTTCAATTAAGATAAATACTAACCTACATATATTGCCGATAAATGTCTTCCCAGTTTTGGAGATAAATTAATATTTGTCAGTTTAAATTACATTCGTTGTGATTAACATTGAAAATAATTTTCCAAAATAAACATTATCTATAACACTGAGGGATAATATACCTTTCTAACATTGAAAAAAAATTCAAAATCGGATTGGTGGTACCAGGGATTTCCTGAATACAAAACGAATAAAAATATGAAGTATAACTTAAACGTTTAGCTAATCTGTCTATATGTATCTCTATATATCAGATAGAAAGTTCACCAAAATCCGTCAAGAATTTCATTGAATTCAAATTGTAGTCTTTCATCTGTTACCCTAGAGAACCTCTTGTGTTTTATGGGACACAAAGTATCCTAAATGTAATCTTGTAGTATTAGTTACTACTGTGTCAATTTCGTCGAAATTGGTTCAGTACTTTCCGAGTGGTACGTGTTCACAGAGACAGACAGACAGACAAAAATGGGAAATAGACTTTTTTTGACTTCTATATCGATAACATAGTTCACCTCGATTATAATTATCAAAAAATATTTAATGTTTTAAAGTTTTGACCTAGGTACAGTTTTGTTATAGTTATAAGACATTACTTTGAAATGGAATTTTACGGAACTGGAATAAAACTAATGCGTTGCTCTGTAAAAAATAAACGACATTTAAAGTTTATTATTCCACTATTTACCGCTTTTAGCATAAATCTAAATTTTATAATGATGACCACAATCAACGTTTTCTGTCAAATTTCAACATGACAACATTTGCCATGGAGCTATTATTATGTTAAAACGCCATCTAAAAAAATACACGAGTACCTAATCCCTGTTTTAATGACCAACAACTGTAAAAAAAAAACAGGTACTATATTTAAATACTATAGTTTTCTTACATAGTAATAAATAATAGAATACAAGATATTCTTTACAATTGTTGTAGCTTGAAAATGAATCAATGAAAATGAAATGCTTCATAATAAAAAACAAACACGTACGTTAATAGAAATTAGCCGTTAGATTTTATACTTCTAACTAATTCAGCTGATAAATAATTTCGCAATAGAACGTCAGTTCGTTTTGGCGCAATCGGCCGTATATCGACCTATACGTATCGACGGGGACGTTGGTTCGAATCTCACCGGTCCTTGTGTTTTTTTTGAAGATGCATAGCGTGATGAAATGTAGCTTAAACTTTTATCTAATCTTACTGCTTTATTTATTTATTTTTTTTTTTTATCGAACACGACATAGTGACTGCACTATGCCTGATGTTAAGCATAGTACAATCGAAAAACATCGGCAACCACCTAGAGACAGATTATCCATCGCCGGTCGCCGCTGTCATGCCGGCCATAATGACGAAAGTCACCCGGTACTGGATATGCACAGGCTGATTCCGAAACACGACGCGCAGAAGCGAGTCACTATGACGGGCTTTTTCGCCATATGCATGGTGGTTGCGACCCAGTCGAGCTGTAAAACCCTACCACCCCGCCAAACCGCCTTTATATAACGGTCACCCTTTTTTTAAGAACAGCCTTGTTCCGGCGGGCGAACGCAACAAGTTTCCCGCTTGTGAGAGGAATTGCCACACTCCACACGCGACCACCCGATCACCGGACTAAACCGTCGCCTCGCAACCTGGCCATTCCAGAATGAGGAAGGCCACCAATAAATGAGTCTACAAAAACAAAATGAACACCTAACAATACGCAAGATAACCAATCGCTGAAAAGCGAATAAATCCAAAGACCGGCTCGTCTTAACGAGCTGCGAAAATACCACTGTAAAAGGCAATACGCCTTGTTCAATTCCCTCACCCGCCCACACCAGGGTAGGTTGAGATGACCGCCGTGGTTTTTTTAAGATGCATAGCGTGATGAAATGTAGCTTAAACTTTTATCTAATCTTACTGCTTCATATAACACAAAGAAAAGTTACCAAATTCCGACAAGAATTACATGAACTACAAATTTTTAAGTTTCATCCGTTATCCTGGAGAACCCCTTGCGTTTTATGGGACAAAACGTATCCTGGATGTAGCCTTGTAATATCAGTTATCAATGTGTTAAGTTTCGTTAAAATTAGTTCAGTAATTTCAGAGTAAAATGGGTTTCGATTCTAGACTTTAATCCTTTATCCTGAAGAACCCTTTGCGTTTTATGGGACAAAAAGTATATTTCATGTAATCTCGTAATATTAGTTATCACTATCTCAAGTTTCGTCAAGATCGGTTGAGTACTTTCAGAGTGATGCGTGTTCATAGGGACAGACAGACAGACAGACAGACAGAAAGACAAAAATTGTAAAAAGATTATTTTTGCCTTCTATATCGATAACATAGTCTACCCTGATTAAAATTTTCAAAAAATATTTAATGTACAGATTTCGACTTGTTACAGTTTTATTATAGTAGATAAGAGAGCACTGAGGCTGATGATAAATCCTATCCCATTCGACACACTGTTAGTATTCACATATATAATGTACATGTTACCTGTATATGATGTGCGTGTCGTACTTACAAATATTTTTGTAAAAGTATTTCTGTAATTTTACACAAATAATCACAATTTTAGATTTATTTAATACATTAAAAAAACGCGTATGAAGCCGCGGGTAACAGCTAGTTAGTAATAAAGAGAAAGCGAAATATTAGTGACTAACACAATAAATAGATTTAAAACGCGTTCCTTGGTTGACGACTGAACATTACAGCGGTTGACACTATTTGTACGTATATGTATATCTAATAATAATTAAAACATATTGCAAAATAACGTGTAGTAGCCAAAATCGATAACACGTGCTTCGGTTCCTCACGGAGTATCTTCAGATCGATTTTGACGTTTCGATGCAAGCGATATAATATAGTTATAAATATACATTGCTGAACGGATAAATGGGAGAGTTGTCTCTCCACTACTGACAGGGGGATGAAAAATATATATTAAATAAAAAACTTATGGCGCGCTCACTTTTGGTAGGAAAAAAACTTATGGGATTGTGTCACCGATGACACCGACATGTTTGTGATGTATATAATGATAAACGTCAGGCTACTGGCGTTTAGTATCATATATTTTATTAATTAATAAATTGTATAAAATCTAAAAGCCACACTCGTGTTAATAATTTCAATTCAAAATTATTAAATTTAAGTAATTCAGACCAATAATTATGACTGTCTTGACTTTTTGCTCACACGTCATTGGTAGAAATATCTGTCACTAGCAAAAATCATCTGAATGTATGAAGACCATTTACGTATCTACTTCTCGCTCGTACTGAAGTCGTGTCGTAACTTTATAATAACTTATGACAGAGTGAACCGATTTTAATGTAACCAAGATTAAATGTTAACCGAGGCTATGCTTGTATGATTATCGTGAACACAGTACTTTAGTAGTGTTGTGTGTGCAAACAAACATACATACAGAGATATCCAAAAAATATTGGATGTATTTAATTATTTCTTATTCTTCTTTAATATATGGCACCGTGTGTAAGCAGTACACAATTCCGCCAATGTCATGTAGATTGTAGATACAGAGTGTGCGCTGTCTGTGCCAGATAGTGTCATAAACGAAGGGAACCGAGTTAAAAAATGTAATTCAAAAACGAAGGTAATTAATTTTGTATTGAGATCGAGTTATTGTGTTTCCCACAGATATACATAAAGGCAAGCTTAGATATGTTTCGGTTAAGAAATAGACAATCTGGTTAAAGTTTAATTTTGTTAATTTTGATAAATAATGACAATACATGTAAAATTAAAGGGTTGTTATTCACTAAAGCTAAGATACACGTAAGGTTAGTAGGGCGGGGAATATAAGGAGGAAGGACATCAAAAAGGGAGAGTCTGTTTCTCGAACAATTAAAGAATATGTGATCTGGAGAACCTTCGTCAAGGCCGCAACCTAGATACCTGCAACATTTTTTTCACAAAAATTTAAAAAAGACATACACGTTACATTTAAATCCGTACATTTGTATAGAAGAGACTCAATGTTTAGTTCAAACATAGCAATTAATTCAGTCGTGACACTATGTCATTATATCAGACTGAGACTGAACCCTCGAAGAAATCTGCCCGATAGTTATGTCACTTATCGATTGTTACACGACCAATATAATTTTACACATTTCTGAATAAAGCTATCATATAAAAGTCATACAGTCAACCTTATTTTACTCAGAATAAGGCGATAAGTATTCCAATGAGGTATAAATATAAATTTGCAGGTTAGATTTATGAACGTTTTGTTCCTTACGATCGGACTGCGAAGAGAGTATGAGAAATGAGTTTTCCCACGGGTCTTTGTATTGTTTCTGTGATTTGATGAGTTCCTTACCGTTGTTAAAATTGATGACTGTTGATCGTTAAATCTATTTTGATCATAAAGCATTAGATTATTCAAGTATATTTTTTACGATAATATTTTATTTAATAGATGGCGATTTAAAGTACTTTATTAGTTATATATTATTTAAGTAATAAGTACTTAATTTAACTGTAGCTGTCGTGAATAATTTGATTTCATTGAATTTATAATTGTTTTTGTTTGAGTTGGAATGGTTAACACCGTTGGAGTATCTTACCTCGCTTTTTATTCATCAGTTATTTCCAAATTTAGTAAGCTGTTAAATGAAGGAGAATAACAAGAGGAAATTTAAAAGTTTGAGAAATATTCACTTAGAACCAGAAAACAGAATTCTCTCTCTCTCTCTCTCTTTATGTTGACATCAACGTCATGCTTAATGGCTAGCAGATGTTACGGGCACAATCGCAATCGCGGCCTACGAGTTCTTGAATAACCGGTACTTTAAGAACTTGTCCAAAATGTAACATATTTGCCCCTGCTTACCGCTTAAAATAATCCTAAAAGTATTGAACAGATTTCCATATAAAGTAAGTAAGTCGATTAACGAAGAATCTATTGTCACTTATACATATTTGACACATTCGTAAACTAAATAATTTATCTTCTGCAAAATTTGTAGAGTAGCAGTACATTGTTCCTATCAAGTAATTTTCAGGGGTTTTGTGAACGCTTAGACCCTAGCTAGGACACTAATCGTCAATATATGTCGTATGTATGTTTATATTAAATACCTATTCAAGTTCGGTACACTTTTCTCTGCTTCTCAGCCGGTTTTTTTTTATATTTTCTTTACTTAGTGAAACGAGCCTTAGTGTTTTAATAAATAGTAGAATATATATATATATATATGGAAGAATATATAGAAATAGTTTTTTTGTTTTATAGCCATTTATGTGAATGAAGCTTTTATTTATAGTATCTGTGCGCTCAATTAGACTTCCTCAGATCTACAATTTACAACATCTGGAGAAAACTCAATATAGTTATATTATTTACATAAAAAACCAATAAATATATAGTATATAGGTATATGAACAAGTGAAGAAAAAATCTTTGTAACTACTCATTATTAATCGATTTTAGACTACAAGTTAAAATATAATAACTTGAAAAAATAAATATTTCTTGGTAAAGTTATTATATGTGTACAATCATCAAAGTATTTCGAAAATAAAACACGAAAATAATTTATTATAACATGCGAATTCTGACGCACGGAACAGTAATCGATGTTTTAATAAAATGGTACACAGCAATTATATTATTTTAATTATATCATAATATAATACAATTATGTTATAAACTACTGCATATGAAGATGGGAAAAATGTTGTCGCAGTTTCCCGCAAGATGGTGCATCAGCGCTTGCATCACAGTAAATAAGCATAATAAAGGTGATTACGAGCGCGCTTCGCCACCATCCGTGTCAGTGTATGTGTGAAATTTATTCGTATTAGTGACGCGATTATCTTATCGATGAAAAAGACTAATAAGCCGATATTACAACGAAAAACGCAACGTTCATTTTTCGCCAAATGTTACTGAATCACTACGTACAGACACACAACAGACAACACACAACACACAACACAACAGAGTCCTCTGCCACGTCTATCTGTTAGTCTATTCGCGATAAACTCAGAAACTATTGAACGGATTTTCATGTGTGTTTCACTAGTAGATAAAGTGATTTATGAGAACCGTTTAGGTATATAATTTGTCAACGTTTCTATTATCAGAGCGGGACAACGTCTTGTGGACCCGCTAGTAGACAATACATTTCATTTTAAAATCACATTTCGACCAATTTTATTATGGAATATTCGCGGCGGCCCACGTTGACAGCTTCCAAGCTATCGTTAGAAAAAATAATGCTTCCCTGATGCACCGCGTACGGGACAGTACCAACAACATACTCTGCGTTATTGCAAATAAACCAGACAGTAGATGGCTGAAATATTTTGTAGCAAAACACATAAGAAGGGAGAATGCTTTATAAATAAATGTAAACATAATTAATTTAATTTCTTAATATGAATGTACTAGCACAGGTTTTAAGACACATCGTTACTAATACAATTGTATGGACTCATAATGTCTGAAATAAAGATTTATTATTATTATTGTTATTGTTATTATTATAATGTAATAATTAATAGGAAAACAGATGGTTTTCAACAATTCCCTACCACTTAACAATAAACACTAGAGTAAATACTAAAATTTAAATATTTCAAATAATTAAAAGCATTTTCATGTGGTAGGACCGTAGGTGTTTGACTGAATCGAGACCACCAGATATAGAGTGTCACGCTTAGGTGTGTCTGATTCCTGGATCAGGTGGCGTATGGATATACAAAATAGAAAAACAATACCAGATACTAGATAGCATTCAAGCAAAGTGGAGAAGATATATATTCGCGACCACACTATCATATACCCCGTCAGAATTATATTAGTATGTCATGTCTGTAGAACTTAGGGTTTGTGTTGGTATTCCATTTGTATTGATGGCTCAGTGCAATCAATTTATCGAAGTCCTATAAGAAAATCGAAAGTTAACGTATCGATATAAGCACAGCACTAAGTAATATTCCCAGGCGTTAAACGCGAGCACAAATAGCATCAACAAAGTTGTTTTTTGCACAAACGAATCGAGTTCAGATTCTTTATTATATGTCATTATTTACATAAAACTCATCGCGGGCGGTGTTTGCGCCTTTAATTAATTAGATAATGTCACTATCTAACTATACCATCTTTTATTGTAAACCATCTACATTTCCCGGTGTTTGTTTGTTTATTTATTACTAACCGACGTCCGCGGCTTTGTTCACATGAATATGCTTCTCATATTCCACGAGAACGACGTCTCCTATCTAGATCTAAAATATGTTGTTTTTATTTGTCATTTTTGGAGAGAAACTTTTTACGCACGGTAGGATAAAAATTTGTCACGCGTTAAA
>JACEII010000050.1:940472-1009902 GCA_014332785.1 Antheraea mylitta | reverse complement strand
TGTGATGTCAATCACAAATATCAATGGATTAATTGCAATTAGATACGTCTCTAAAGTCTTTTGTTTTGAGACATCGAGGCGTCGGGTCGACGCGTGTCCCAGATCCCTTTGAGAAACCACAGCAATCATTATTTAGCTATTAATCTTTATAAATCGGTGACGGCCATGTTGGATTTGATAGGATAATACCTGTGTTGTATAGCGTATCTAGACACAAACAAGCAGATAGATTATTAAAGTTTTGAAGAAATATAGTACATGATTTTATAGATCTGGTATCATGCAAATTATTACTTCAATGCATAAACTAGAGAAAAAATCTCGCTGAAGATGGGAACATAAATAATATTTTCTATGGTAAAATGTAGTATATAATTGATAACTGAGTGGTCGGAGGGAGTGACAAGCACGCAGCGTAAAGAGCGCTCATTAATTTGTAACTCTGGCAAGACATAATTTCTATTCATTATCAATATTGTTGCGTCTATTTCGTCTAAGACAAATCCCGGCGAGTGAGCACCATTAAATACAATCACTGAACTGATAATTTTCAGAAATTTTAATTAAACCAGATGATATAAAGAGTCAATATTGTCTTCAAGCGTGGTTTGCTTCAAATACTTAGACTTGGACTTGCTTTTTATTCAATTTCCCATATAAATAAAATTAAAGAGATCTGCCGTTGTGCTTACATAATTTGAAAACTACTCGATAGGTTTTGAACATATTTTTGTCTTAGTTCTTAAATTGGTACTAGGTCCTTATCTAACATTATCATGATAGTTTGATTTAATATAGAGTTATTGAAGTTATAAATAAATATGATTTTGTGTGCTTTCTTATCGTGGAGAAGTATGGGGTTACCAGAGCTTCAACGGCACTCGGCCGACCTCTTCGTAACGAGAATGTCGGGTGTCAGTTGTCGCAGACTCTATAAGGGAGTAGTTGATTTTTGTCTGCAGGGTCCCATGTGAGAATGGACACCGGTGGCACCAAAAGCTTCCATGCGCTAAGCATTATGCTTCGTAGTGGGTACGCAGGAGCGGCCCTCGCTACAATGATTGGAACCACATTGATGCGCGATGATGTGGAATAATCTCTCATTATGTAGTGTGAAAGACAAGCTTGGCAGGGAGAGGAAGTGGGACTACGAGGAAGTTGTCTCGCATAATATACAGCTGTAAGAAAAAAGAGAGAGGGGGAGGGGTCTCATCTAGGGCGTCTGAAACTTGTGTCTTACGTAATAAAGACATACAAATTTAGTAATTCTAAATACCCATATCAAATTACAGTTGAAGAAAAAGTATTATAAAATTCGTTCTTGGTGGGGGTTCCCTTTTTTCATTAACGAAGGGAAATCCTCATAGACATGCCGCCCCCCGGGGAGAGAGTGGATGGTATGAGACTCGTATTCATTAAAGTCCCACGCTTCGGTGTATCAACCGTGGCTTTCAACAGGGTGGCATGAGATTTACAAGGCTATCACCATGCCGCCTCAGTTGTCAGTATGACATTGCTGCCTCTGGGTCCCGTCGTAACAGGAAAGCAAACTGAGTATATGTCAGCTGCCTCTCTTCATCAGCCGAACCTGTGCAATGAGGAGATGCCCCCCCCCCCCTGCCGGCCCATTCCGTCAGGCTCAGTTTGGATGATAGAACGAGATAAGCAGTTTGCGTCCTCCTTTTGCTAGTACTCAGTTGACGGAGGGGGTCGCGTTGAGGGTTTTTCTAGCAGGTTCCCTCCGCCACCTTCTGCGAGACGACCTCCTCATAGAAAACGGCTATCGCATTCCATGCTATTACGCTGACGAACATGGCTTCAAGCAGGCTTATAAAAACCCGTCCCCGGTTATTACCTGCATCAGTTGGAACATTAAGCAGCCCTAGTTGCTTTAGGCGGCTATCGATTACGATCTATGTGCGGTTTGAGCCCCTTAACGTGAGGCTCCAATCACCAGCGTCTATCCAGGGTAAAGCCAAGATATTTTAGCTGAGCTCCCATTCTAATCCGGACACCCTTTATCACTATATGAGCTTGAGGTGGTGCCCCTCACCGAAATAATAGGGCTTCGGTTTTGTTAAGGGTCACTCTGAGACCAAGCCGCGGATGCGCCCGACATCGATGGTTATAGCCTCCGTAACCAGGGGCATCAAAATCCCTTAATCCCCCCTTTGAGCTACGACTGTCACCCATATAGCGATGCATAGCGGTATGGATTCCCTGACTGCACATGCTTTTATTTGATTATTAAAACTGCGTAATTATCTTCCAAAATATGATTTCCTGCAAATTTGTAAATAAATCATAAAATAAACTAACAATTAAGTATATTGCAAAACAATATGAGATCAATCTTAGTATTATATCTCACGTATATCATAAGTTGTGTAACCTCCTACCGTTTGATTGCGGGGACAAGATAACGCACTGTTGACGATACCACTTTCCCAGGTTCATCGTCACGTTAGTTCGAAGGTTTCTCCTGAAACGTGCATATGATGGTATACTATGTGAATTCGTGACACACCGATTCATTTTTTATATAATGAAGTAGTCTTACGTCCAACAAGAAACCACATAAGTATATGATTGACATAGTTGACGACAGGCTTATTATTCACGTTTATCTAATGTTGTTCCCCTTTTTTTTTCGAACTGACTACGCTATTGGCGTAGCAAGGTTTTAACAGTTTCACAGGACTACTGAAGGAAGCGCTTAAGGCACTCATCCGATGTTTTGCCTCACAAAAGTCACAACACAGAGCTTGATTTCTAGTGAAGAAGTTCAAATAAAATAGTAATATCAATTATTTATTATTTTCAAAAAGGCGATAGATATCTATCATTTAGACTTCGCGACCCTACACCGCCGTTATGTGTTTGTAAAATTAAAAAAAACAACGCAACAATTTACTCAACTAACCGACACCGAATTCCGAGGCAGCAATCCCATAATTGTTCATAATTTCACAAGTTCGAAATTAATTTACATTTCATTTGCGGTGTTCATAATAACCGAGTGTTCAATGTCGCGGGACGCCATCGCACTGTGGCGACACGCCTAAAAATAACTGTTATTATAGAAAAATTATATTAAAATTGCATTATTTGTCCTTGATGTTAAGAACTTAGACTCGTGACTGCTCGATCAGTACTAGAGTTACAAATTTTAAATGGACTATTGAAATTACAATTCTGGATAACAGAATTTTGATTGAATTATTCATAGTAACATAATTCTGCTTATAAGTATATAAGGTACATCATATTCTTATAGTAAACCAGCTTCTGCCTTCGACTTCATCCGCGTGAAAAAGTTGCTTTGGGCTAACGCACAGCGAAAGCACTCAAAATAAAAAAAAATATTTTGAATTATTCTACATTGGTGCCCCGCCCATATTAGTATGATAATAGCTTATAGCCTTGATCAATAAATAAGCTATCTGATACTGAAACAATTTTTCAAATCGGACCAGTAACTCTAGAGATTAGCACGTCCAACCAGACAAACGAATCCTTCAGTTTTATAATATCAGTATAGATTAGTTTCTTTTCTTGTTTGTACACTAGTTCGGTCACCACGACGATTGATTTAGTTTCGAACCCTTGAGAAAGAGTTGGGACTTTCAGTGAAACAAAAATATCACGATGTAACCATAGCACACTAGTAGTTTTTCCAAACCTGCGTGACTAGCTACCACCTCAAAACCTCTCATGAAGCACTTATATGAATGCTGCACTTGAGAGCTAGTCCTCTTCCAGGTTTACAGTGTTTATCAGCTTAGACCACATGGCTATTTAACATCTGTTGAAAGTGTGATCATTAGCTATGACCTAAAAAGGATTAAAAAAGTTGGTGCTTGTGACTTTACCCTTTACAAAATTGTTTTGCTTATTAGTGTTATCGACGAGCTGCGTTTATTTTATCATATAATATAAACACCAGTGACGAAATTAACGCAATTACCTGTTACTTGTTAAAGACCTACAATACAGAACCCCGGACCTAACAAAATACACGTAAGTTACTAATTTCAAAACAAATCTCTAATAGACTATAAACCAACGTTGCTTTTGTGTAAAACGCGCGAAATTTAGTTTCAAAACAGAATTATAAATACGAAAAAGCAAACTTTGTAATCATTCATCTTATAGCTTTCGTAATAAAGTTGAAAGTTTACGGGTGAGCTTTCGAAGATGGCAAAAGCGTTATTACGACGAACAATGTAGGCACCTAGTTGACAAACAATTGTGATTATGTACGAAGGTGTGTCGTAATCGAGTGGAAAATGAAAAGTTCTACGTAAGTTGCGGTTGTCGATCAGAAATATGTTTTAAATCTTTCCCTGAATATATTATTTTAATAAGTTATGCAAAATAAATGTAAATAAAATCACTTGACGAATGTATGTAAGTGCATGATTTAAAAACGGATATTAAACCAATTTTATTATTGATGCAATTTATTAAGGAACTCATATTATAAGGAGGTAAAGTTTATGAGGTTCTAGGGAGTAATATCTGGATCTACCAAATCGATTTTAAAAATTCTTTTACCAATAGAAAGCGATGTTATTTGTGAGTGTCATAGGCTAAAAATTGAAAAGACCGAAAATCAAACGACTTTTTTGTAATAGTCGTATTTGCAAAGTAAGTCTCAAACGACTTTTTTGTAATAGTCGTATTTGCAAAGTAAGTCTCAAACGACTTTTTTGTAATAGTCGTATTTGCAAAGTAAGTCAGAGAAATAACTGTCGAACAAAAACATTTCTTACGAACGCTGCCCTAACGATGAGAGATATAAGATTGAGTTCTAGAGAAAAGTTGTAGAGTTTTATAATGCCTATTACCGCCCAACGAAGTGGGCGCGGGTCAGCTAGCTGAGACAAATATCGGAAATGTAGGTGTTTATCACACCATTCTGGCAGAATTAACATCGGACTGTTCCAAAAAGCTGTTTAGTTAAGTTACCTAATTCATACATTTTTTTTTAGATTTCGGTATTTAGTTGTCGATAAATATAAGTTACGATGAGAGAGGCATAAATGATAAAAGCCCCTGAATAAAAAAAATATATATACTTGTACGATTTCATCGATTCGTGTAGCGTGATAGGCAGGCGGACAGACATCTGTCAGCGAGATTAGCCATACCCGCTAACTAATAGTAAAATAGTAGTCCATAAATCTCATTCGAATGTTACTGTTACACTAGTTTATGTACGTGATTTCACTTGATTGTCTGTTAAAGTTTATTAATTGTTTAGTGATAATATGACCGGATGTCTGACAACATTTCGAGTATTATTGACCCTTAGCTACATATGAAGAGAAAACTAAAACAATACAAAAATTACTTTTAAATTTGCTTTAGCTAGCTGTTGAGTTTAAAAGCAGCGTTAGAGCACTTTTGTTCGTGTATTTGTAATTGGGAACTATAATATATATGCTCATAACATTTAACGTTTTAATTAAATATAAATCTGAGGATATAATAATAAATATGTTTATTAGTTAGCAAATTAAACCCATAATGCATGGAGTGTAGTGTTACGTACCGACACATACAAATACCGACTGATGTAATTAGATACTCCGATAGCCATGTTTTATGCTAGAGTCGAAACAATGGTCTAGTTTATGAGGGTGCTGTGGAGTCTGATTTATCATTAAATAACTGTTTCACCACAGAGTCATTTGATATCCTCAATTAACTTACACTCTTGCATTTACTTATAACTCAAAGTTCAGAATAAAATTTATGACGGGCTTACAGATACACGACTGTGTGAACATAGCTTAATATATTAAAAATGAATGTTGAATATACAATTGTACAAAAAAAAATCAATTGAAAAAATGAACAAATCTTTACAATTTATTTGTGACATACATTTATTTCAATTTAACTGTATTGTGACGGTTATGGGAGCTTTCGTGAAGTAGTTACTTATTGACCTTTTTTATATTTATAACCTAAAGATAGTCATAAAGGACCAAAATGAAACCACCTTAAAGGAAATAACGTCATAAAAAATCCGTATTAAAATAGTAAATAGTTAAATGAAATCACAAAAATAAACAAATAAATGTATAATAATAAATAAATAAAAAACACCCAATAGTCGCTCACAGATACGATTTTTGTCGTACACAATAACAAAAACGAAAGCAAATACAAGTGCGGACCAAGAGTCTGCAAAAAAACGTGCTAAACTGGATGGTCTGTGCTTAGAGATAGATTTTCAACTTGAGGGTTATACCTAGCCATGCGGACTGAATAAAGCTTAATTCTATGGATTCATGACGATGTTTTCCCTCGCCAGAAGCTCCGACTAGGATTCGAACCGACGGCCATCAATGCAATGTCCGAACACGCTATCAACTAAGCCATCATCGCTTCAAAACGAACAAAAATGAGTGCGTGTAATCATCACACGTGATTAAAGTAAAACTTCTTTGATTTCTTTGAATACGTCATATGAGAATTTAAAAAGGTGTCTATTGATGATGTAATACTGTAAGGCACTACAGATAATGAAGGTTTGATTTAATTTGTTAGTTACTTATATTGAAACCAGATGGCAACACGGTCGCGCACCCATGTATACATAATTAATTTTATTGTATGATTTATATTATTATTCAATTTGATACTCTTTTTATTGCTTTTTTTCAAATTTTTTTGAATGATTTGTTTATAAACTAGTTATTGACAAAGTGAAACATATTTAAAGACCGAATTCTAGGGAACCGTGACGCCATATCACTGTAACGGACTTCCGTTTCATTGTCGTCCAGTTACCTTCTAGTCGCGCCTAAAGAAGTTTTACTTCAAAAAACACGAAGTCATAATTTACCGTAAATAAATGTTACTCCCTATTGTAATCAAATTTGAGAGACTACAAACCTCTCATATAGCCGGCAATTGAAAGAGAAATTCACTTTCTCGCATATATCAATTTAGTATTTTAGATAAGTAAAGTCTACAACGAGGACTATTCGTTATGTCAATACAGCTATTCTGCTAGCAAGGAAATTTATAGAAAATCAATTCTTTAGATATCCTACAATGAGTTCTGTTCAATACAGGTCAGTTCGACTGATCGGTATGGCTCGTTATAGACGCTTTGTAGCTGCGGGTCGTAGGTTCGTTTACGCAATGTTACATTATCCTTAGACAAGTATTATTCACAAACTTATACACATCTGCGACGACTTCAGTTTGATATGTTAATATAATTATTACTGATTATAATTAATTTCATATCTTTTTTGTATACTAGCTATGTCCGTAGTTTGCTTACCTAATCATGAGAATGTATTTTAAAATAAAGCTCTCTGAACTTATCTATTATCTTCACTTATTGATTTATTATCTATTTAACCTTTTTTTAGTATCTCATTAATAGAACCAAATTGAACGCATATTTTAAAGGCTTTATTGACTTACTATATGACCTAAGATGTTAAACATGCTAAGCATAATGCTGGCTCTCACTTGCACTGGAACACACGAACAGGTTTTTGACATTTTTTTTTTCAAACTGTCTACGCTTTTGGCCCAGTAAAATTTTAACAGCTTCACCGGACTACTATGGCAAGGTTTTTGACAACAGATTTTCAATTCTAGGGTGATAGGTAATTAGACGGACTTACAAGAAGCCCTACCACAATGCTATGGTTTATCGCGATATTGTCCTTCAGCGAAATTTCGACTCAGTTGTAAAGTTTTGAAAATATATCCAACGACGAGGTGTCCGAACACGCCACACATCATTGCTTATTTAACTCATAAGTGTAAATAAATAAATTATCGCTTTAAACTACTAATATGTTCAGTTATGTTGATGTAATGATCTACTTTCGTTAAGATTCACGCTTTAACATTTTAAGTTTGCTTTGTTACATACAAATTGTTACTATTATTTAAATATAGAAGTTAAATTTACGATTGTACCGATATGACTTTCTAATACACTTTAGTTAGGTTTAGTAAAATATTAGAATTGGAATACTAGAAGTTATTTTGTTTGTATGTAATGTACTTTTAACCTTACAACTTAACTCATATATTATACCTAATAATTTATAAGTTTTTATTATATTATCAGCCAAAGAGATGCAGATTTTTTGAATCCATTTCAAATCGAAACATATTCCATTGCGCAATTAAATACGCGGTATCTGTTCTGTCGCTTATGTGTATATTTACTGATGTTTATTGTTAATTTACGAGTATATATATTCCGCAAACATTATCTATGTACTATACTATGTCTATGTACTATGTATTATGTACAAGATAAATCAAAACGTACAAATTATCGTTACATTTTCTTGTAATTCCTTATCTATAACATAAATAATTTGGTAATAATAGTATTTCTAACCCATAAGCGTCCCACTGCTGGGCTAAACATATTTTCCCAATGAAAAGTACAGGCACAAGCACATCGTCAATCTACGATATATTGCGATCAAATGCTAAAAAACTCACAATTTTATATTTTTTTCTATGTACAGTGTTACTACAAGAATTGGCTCTGTAGTGGGATTCTTAAAGGATGACGTTATTATTTTTGTTATATAATATACTCAAAGATTTTATCTCTATAAAATTATTAATTCAATGCAATTCAAGTTTTAAGTGATAACATGTTTATAATAATAATAATTTATTTATCAGACAACAAGGGTTCACAAAATCAAATTATATACATTAAGTAGTAGTAATTTAAAAAATAAAATTAAATAACTAAATTAATATGTGCTTTTATACAAATGAATATGAAATAGGATGAAAAGATGAACATCACAATATTATATGATAACAGATATACAGTGTTTCATGAAAGGACTGTCGTACGTGTTTGCCATTGTTCTCATTATATTATTGGGACTATAACGAAGTCTACCCAGGGTGGATGCTATTCTCTTACGGATTATAGCATAGAAATCATCAACCCTAGCATTTGCAAACATCCCGGAAGCGCTACAAAATTGTGGTAATCCCAATAACATTCTAAAAATATTATTATATTGGACACGCAATGCATTAATAGTCCTCTTACTGAAGTTGATCCATAGGCTGCTCGTGTAAAAACATTGACAAAATGCTTTGAATAGTTGGATTTTGACTTCATCACTACAGCGAGCAAGCCTACGAATCAATATATTCCCTCTAACTGCGAGCGCTCTACGTTCTCTTTCAATATCAGTTGGCTCAGATATTTATATTCATATACTCTATTCAAGGGTTTACCATAAAGATTTATAGGGGGTACTTCTTCTGAAAAGTTTTTACCAACAGTGAATATCATATATTCACTTTTTTTGATATTATACTTTAAACCATGTTTATTAGACACAGACAAGTAAGAGTTTTCTCAAAGCACCAACTGAAGGACTGAGGAGTACCATGTCATCCGCATAACTTATATTATTCATCATCTGATTATCTATCGTGCATCCTGCATGAATTCTGCATAACTCATGGATAAGATCATTTATATACAAGTTAAAAAGTTTCGGGGAACTTATACCCCCTTGTCTCACCCCACAATCCAACCTGTATATATCAGAGGTATCTCCCGCCCATCTTACATAATTTTCTTGATACATACAAAGTACTCTATCCAAATGAAACCCTGCATATTGGAGGTGCTCAATACTGAGCCCATCATGACCGGGTGATTTTCCAGGAGCTATGTTTTTTATGATATTTTTAATATTACTATTTTTGAAAAGAATAATATTTTCACTTTTCTTGTGCTCTTTATTTTCCTCGATTTCAATTATTTGATTTGATATACGTTGTGCTTTAACTTTAAAATGTTGCATGAAATTATTTACGATACATTTAAAATAATTTACACCATCTATATACATAGGCAGACCAGGTCTACTATTGAATTTTTGAGTACTTTTCCAAAACTGACTGAATTTTTTATTTCTGTAATGAGTCGCAATGATATCTATCTGTATCTTCTCCTGATTTTTTATACACCATTTCAGCCGTGACTTAAAATATTGACGTATACATTTCATTCTTTCAAAAATGTTTCCTGCACTTGGTTTCCTAAATAAAAGCCAAAGTTCAAAACTATGTCTAGCATCAGTATGAGCTTGCCTAACATGCCGATTCCATCCTACAATATTACGTTTTTGACAAGGTGCCTTATTATATGAAAGAATTGTGGCATCCGAGAGTACATTTACTATATTCTCGTATAGATTATCTAATATTGTATGGTGCTCAATACCATCGCATAAATTATAAGAGCATTCATAACATTCACTGGGAAAATCATTATTATAAATATTAATTTGTTGTTTACTTCTTATATCCCAGATTACTTTATTACATTCAGTATTTCTGTGATACAATTTGGGCCTGATCATGCTCAGATTACATTCAATAAGAATAGGAAAATGATCCGAAGAGTATACATCATATAAAACTTTGATACTTCCGAATTCCATGCAGATTTTGTTACTAAACAGTGATCTAACCATCTTTTAGAATTAAAAACATCACTTATATATGTAAAAGTATTACTATCAAAACCTAAAATTTTCATATCAGCACTAAACCACTCTTGTTCATATCAAAAAGACAATAACTCTCTTCCGAATAATTCTACAGAATGCGCATTAAAATCACCCAGCATATATACATTTTCTAGATCACAACTGTCTATTATAGAATTTAATGCACCTAAACATTCTGTAAAAATAGGTAAATTTTCCATACTATCAGTGGGCATATATACACAGCAGACCAGGAATGATCCAACGTTATTTACTACTTTAATAGCAGCAATCTTATTATTATTGGTCTCTATTCTTACTACGTTTTGAAATAAAGTCTTACGCCACAATATTGCAACACCACCAAATGGTCTTCCACGAAGGATACCCGATGTAGTATCAACTGCTGATAGGCCTGTATATGCAAAATCCTCATGTATTTCTCCTAATATAGGTATTTCATGTGGTAACAACCAAGTCTCTTGTAATGCTATAATATCTGCTTTATCACACAAGGCCTTAATTTCATAGAGTGAGGTTTTAATATTACGACAGTTAATAGATACTAAATTAATAATATGGGTATTCATTATAATTTACTGTGTCGATGATTCCGGTTTCAAATGATTAAATGCACCCTGCTTTGGTTTACGAAATACTTATCGTCTAAATGATATACCGCAAGGCCATAGTTTATAATTTACGAATAACTCTAATTTGCATTTGGAAACAAATAATTTGTAAGAGTCATAATCTCTTTGTCGTTTCATGTTAATCTTCACTAACGAAACTTTCTCTTTAGTTTTTTCATGTATATAATTAATTATATCTTTTTCTAATAGATCCTTATAGACATTGGAAATATAGAGAGGTATTTTCGTATCTGCAGCCTTAAATTTACTACCTGGGTCTGGTTCTGCTTTACCTTCTTTGTTTATGAATCTATTTCTCAATCGCCTTTTCTGTACCATAGTCCAATCCCCAATGCCGTTTTGCTTTTTCCATTCTTCCCCATTATCTGTTACTTCTGCAAATGGTAACCGTTCTGCTGTCGTATGTGTACTATTTTTCTTATTTTTTATTAATACTGGTGTCGGTACTTTTATATCATTATCACAATCGTCATACACCGGTCTTACAGTAACTAATGACGAGGTACACGAATGCAAGGATTCAGAAAAGGGGTCTGTCACAGTATTAAGTGACTGAGAACAAAGTACTCCAGATGGTGATTCATCTATCAGTAATCGTTCCTCAATAAGTGCCCTAGTATTAAAGCATGGACTAGTACATCTCGTACTAGATTCTTTCGCGGTCTTATTAGAATGCAACTGTTGAAAGTGGAAATTAGGCGAATTATTAAATACAGATCTATTATCATTGGCTATTGTTGAAGGAAGCGAAGAAAGTGATAAGTGATCATCATCAAGATCTAGTGATTTATTTTCATATATTGATAATGCAACATCACCAGGAGTTAAAAATATTGTTTCATTTTGTTGTATATTATACGTATCAGACTTTTTGTTAACGTAAGTCCCTGTATTCAAGAATGATGTCTATTTTTATTATATGTAGATTTCTGAGCTTTTAACTGTTTAATAGTTACATAGCTTTGTTTTATTTCTTGTATCTCAGATTTTAGGTAAACAATATCTTTTAATAACAAAGAAACATCTACATGATCAAAAGTCACTGGAGGCAACTTAGACAAATCCTTAGCTACAAAACTAGGCATTAACTCTGGATTAGTGCCCTTCAACAGCGAAATAATATCTTCAATATCTCTCTGTAATTTGCCATCCTTTCTCCGTGAAATCAATTTCTTTTTTGGTTTTATTGAATCAAAAAGTAATTTCTGTGCATTATCTACTTCTTCGCTTTTAAAAGCTGAAACACATATTCGAACCATACTTTCATTGTCCATAACATTCAATTTATTTTGTATGAATGCAAGGATTTCACATATCACAATGTTACAGTTAGCACATTTCAATATTTTCGAGGACATTATTATTCACTATAACAGGTAATAACACAATGTAATAATGCAATATAACGTACATTTATATAAATTTCATTATGATATTGTATTTATTTTACAATATTTGCATAAAAATATCATGACAATAATGAGATTAATAATTATAATGAGAGTCAAATAAAATAGACGTCGACGTATTTTCCCTCACGATTTAGGATAAGACATAGTACACTCTGAAACTTTTGGTATATGCTTTTACCATTCGATATTACTCTAAGACAGTTGCCGTGTTCTTGCATCGTAATTTAATTATTTTATATATTAATACAATCACTTCGACCATTATTTACAGAGCGACTGTAAAAAATAAATAATAATAGTTAATTATAATTTATAAGCAATAAAATAATAGACTTGAGCGTTCTTTTAAAACGGGGTCATGGTTCTAACTGGGAGGAAAATTAAGTTATATATCTGACTTTGAAATAACTTGAAATTACAGTTGCAAAATGAATACAGCGTATGTTTCTATTGGTTTCTAAATCAATGAAGATAGAGGAATTGCAAGAGGTTAAATTACACTACAACAAAAATAGAACTCACTAAAAGTCCATATTTTATTGTATAAAGATATTTATAATAATGATTTTTGTATCTATATTATTTTATTCTATTGTAATATTATTTTTATCTACAGTATTTTGTAATCTAATATATAAAAATCACGTGACAGTGTTTTTGTTCGAACTGCTCTGAAACGAATGGACCAATGCTTTTTTTTTTATATCATAGGAGGCAAACGAACAGATGGGTCACCTGATGTTAAGTGATCACCACCGTCCATAGACACCAGCAACACCAGAGGAGTCGCAAGTGCGTTGCCAGCCTGTGTTTGGGAGGAGGACGGGGGGGGGACAGGAAGGAAAGGAGGAAGGGGAAGGGGGAAGATAAGTGGGTCTCCGGCTCTCTCACTGACCGAACGAAAAGAGGGTGGTGCTTCCCCGGACGAGCCGATCCATTCGTGCTGAAAACAATAATAGCTTTAGCTTGGCTCTACCACTACAAAAAAAATCTTATAAAATTTTAAAAGTTTATCTGGTAGGTATGAAAATACGTTGTAAAATATATGTCATATCTCTAGGTAATAAGGGTGTTTTTAAACTTTTTAATTTTTTCAACAATTTATATGTTTTGTATTTTTGTTATCTACCATCAAAAAATAGCTATATCACTAAATTTTCACCTACCTAGCCCCACCCTCCCATTTATATTTCATAATTCTAGTATTTTTATATGAAGAATATGCAAATGACTCAACGGTCGTTATTTCAAACAAAACGAAATTATTGATGTTGCTGAGTGACAGATGGCGCTACGTCCGCTCATCGAAAGTTCTTTTACACTTGAGTTAGTCACTCACTAAACCACCTAGGCATGTGTTTGAGTGAGTCCCTGAATTGTTTGGTTTCACAATTGGAAACGATGTAATCGGGTTTATGTTTTTTAAAATTTTTCGAGATCGGAAATTTAATTGGAACCAGTAGGTAGCCGATCTCATGCTGACGAAGTCAGCTAGTATATCATAACATTATCTAATTTATAATGTTTTACCATTCTGGTTTCATAAAACGCAAACCGACTGCGTTGATGTCTTTTGTTCGTAGGCAAATTTATACATTTTATCAAATATTTTCTACAAATTAAATGTAGCTATTGTTAGACAATATTATTACTATGAAATACAAAAATATCCTTTTGTAATAATGCATACTATAATCAGTTCTATATATATATATATATATATATATATATATTGTAATGTAATATTATCTCTTGAATAGTTTGTCAAGAACGTTTACAGTTGTTGTATTGAAAACGGATTTTAAGCAGAAGTCAGCGTATCGATCACAAATTTAATAAGTAATGTATTATATTTCGGGTATATGATTATAATAGAATGTTTATATACTTACTGCATTTTTTATTTATTGCGATAAATTTAAAAACACGCGGAGCAGCGTGAGAGACCTAGTCCAAAATATATGGATGCTTTCTAGCTATATCTAGGTAGGTTGGCAGGTCGAATGATGCGGTATAAAGTTTGCTTAATAAAGAGAACAGCCGGGGATGTTCCTTTCCACCGAACTGATCGAGCTAGTGAGGCGGCGCGCGCGATTGTGCTCAGTCTCCGCGGACTTTCAAGCGACGCGTGCGCATCTTTACGCGCATATTACTTTACATCGTTGCCGGTAAATTTTCAAGTTTTTTTTCTCGTTTTATATTTTCAATTTGCTTGTTATTATTTATATAGATTTTTTAAAATTAATATACGTTTTTACTCATCGCTTCTGGAGTTTGATAAACATTAATTTAGAATTAAAATTTTACGTATATATTATTTGCAAAACCTGAGAAACGATTTATTTATTTATTTTATAATTAATATATGTACTTGTGAACTGAATTGTAATGTAATACCATTATTTATATTTTTGAAATACAATAAATACGTGCCTCCAAAATTGATAAATTTCTTATATTCAACCGCGTAAACTTTTATGACCAACTATAAAAAAATATGTTTCGTTTGTATCTATTTTTATTATAACGAAACTTTCTATAAATCCTAATATGTAAAAACCTGAAATGATCGATATGCTAAAAACGTCAGGTAAATGTCTCAAATACATATACCAAAAATACGCATTATTCTAATACATATGATATAATAATCGCATTCAATACACAATCCTGGTATTTGACGTAACACTTTCAGATATTTGATATGAATTTTATTGATATGAATTGACATGAATTTAATTACGTTAAAATCTTAATTACAGTCTCCATGATTTATGTTTTAATTTACTTCCACTGTCATCAATTACTCTTAATGTCATCATTAACTCGTTAACTTTATTTTGATATAAATTGTGTAGAATTGAAAACTAAGTTATGTTATTTTTATTTTTCTGTATTATATTTGTATTGTTCCGTAACTTTTAAGATTGTTTTATCTCACGTTAGTCTTCTAAGCTACTTTGTGTTAGGTGACAATCAAGACAAAGATGATGACTCCATAAACCTAGGTATGGAGTCATTGTGTAACTGCTTGGTGATATAACTATATTAGCTAAGGGAGCTATATAAAATATTTATTGACGTATTTATTTATGTTTTGTTACCATAAATATCATATTACATTATGATTTCTCTGTTATTCACTATTTTTAGTGTAACATACAACATTTTATTTTTAAATGTATAAAAATTTAATAATGAAAAAACAATTATTATTCATTACTAAAACAGAAATGCTCAAAATAATGTAATTGAAAGTGACTACTTATTTTAATCATAACTACGAAATATGTACATTCTATTAAAGATAATAAATAGGTCTTGAGAGGGTTAAAATTTATTATGATATCCTCATACCTCATCTCTAGCACAGTCATATTACAACATGAACCCAATGCTCCATAATGGTATTCATAAGTGAGGTAACTTTTAGTGAATATTGAGAATTACAGATGAAACGCAAGAGAAAAACGAATACCTAAATTATGTAGAAGAATAATAATTACATAATTATCATACTGAAAATTTAGCAAACGGTTCGAGATTTATGTTTTCGTAAATACTTTTTCACTTTAAGTCGTTCATGAAATTGTTATTGCGTATTAGCAGCAGTTCATAAAGCCTAAGATGAAGGTTATGCCGTATAATAGAACATGTCTATTACTATTACTACACGAATATGTAATTGAATTTTATTGCTACTAATTTAGAAATGGAAACAAAAAATATAAAATGTGATCCAGAATATCCAAAAAGAGAATTTCATATATTTTTACATTTTAGCATTATGCATATCATTAAAAATACATTACAAGAAAAAGATAATTTAAAGAGAACGTCTGTTTAAAGGCTTTCATTTAAGCAAATATATGAATACTTTTGTCCCTTTCAAGATTCATATCATAAGAACTGCCGATGAGATAACGTTACTAAGTACAGAATTTGATGTAACTTAAAATATTGGCATTATCTGAACTAGGTTCTACCAAAATTATGTGACAAAAAAATGTTGTACTTGTCAACTTATTTAACAGCTTAAATGTATCTATACTTTTGAAAATCTCTTTCGGTCGTGTTCGCGACAATATTTTCAGAAAACAGGTGAAAAATCAGAATCTAATACATTTACTGTTCGCAAAGTGACGACGTTTGTACAAATATAAGTTTGTTTTTTGAGAACATAATTAGAAGACTTACAATAAGCCGTGCAGTTAATTTGCCCTGAGAATTAATATTTTTTTCACACAAATTGTAATTCTACAAATACGCACCCTGACCGACTTACCCGTAACCTCAGTTTTATCGACGCGACCGCTCGACATCAGACAATAGTGTAACAATTTTTTTAATTTTTTTGTTTTTTTCCTTTTCATATATTTTTAATTGTAATATTTTCACAAAAAAATACCCGTTGCCTTGTCAAATATGTTAGACAATGTCCGAAATGTGTAAAAAGGTAATTATGTGGGAGTTGCGCAAGAGTTGCCGGCGGTGGCGTGAGAAGACATTGTCTCTATTCCGCGGTCGACAGTTGCTTTTTGTCTCTTCATTATACAATGAGGAATCGTTTTACGGCGCTGTTTGTTTTATTTATTGGTTATAAGCAGTTACCTTTATAGGGTTTTAATTATACATGTAAACATCAAAGTAAAAAGCTTTCAAGCGATACGAATAACAACCCGATATAACTTTATATTAACAAAATTCAAGTTAGCGAAGTAGTATATAGGTAGATATATATATAATATACAAAATAGAGTGTAATGTATCTCAGAATCGTATCGAAAGAACCAAGCATTATAGGCTACTCGAATTTCTGATCGACTATAGAATAAGTACAACTTTTACGACCTATAAATCTGAATAATACTGGTCGAAGTACAACAGTGAAAGATATAATATAAATATAACTAATATTGAAGTAAATGTTCTTATGGGAGGGCTTTGAAATTTCGATCGGGATTTTTTTGTGTGACAAGTGTTGGGGGTAAACACCACGTCGAATAGAGTATTGAAAACACCGGTTCTGGGACGATCACCGAAGTTAAGCAACGTCAGGTGCGGTCAGTACTTTGATGGGTGACCGCTTGGGAATAGCGCGTCGCGTTGACTTTTTGATGAATTTTATAAATTAAAATCTTTTCTTTGTAATGTAAAGGTTTCAATTCTGTCGTGTGTTTTACGTCAGCCATGTTTTTTTATTATTTTATTATATTTCAACAGTGTTGGTAACTATAAAAGAATCAATTACAAATAGTGATGCCATTTCTCGTTAAGTCACAATGGATTAAGTCCAATCATTAAACTGCCAAAAATATTAATAGATGTGACTGATTTTAGTCCTCCATGCTCTTCTTTCAATGCCTCGCGTCTTTCTAGAATTTAGAACCTCATCCTTTTGACGGTTTCATATTAGCAATTGTCGAGAATCATTATTCGGTTCGGTCTATCAGATACTGTTTTTTTACGAATATCTATTCATAAATTAATATATATTGAAAGTATTAATAGTTCCTGGATTAATAATAATAATAATTCCCTTTCTTCAACCCGATTACATTTTATAAAAAATATGTTTGTATATTAATTAATTGAATACAACTGACCCGTTATTTAATTCGTAACAAGCAATCTGAAAGTATATGTACAAAGTATAATAGAGTATTTGTGATTATTTAATATATAATTATTATTCTTGTGACAAGTGACATAACGCGGTTTGTGAATCGTTGCCGTGGGAATCCGATTTAGGTAAGTGATTACATTATTCTATGATTATTATATTCATTTGTGGATTGTGATGTCAATTTTGAATGTGAATATTTAGAACATAATGTGCACGAATTGAATATGTCTATATATGTATACTATCTGTATCTGCGACTGTATCAGCGGATTTTTTTTTCGAAATGGAATATCTGTTGACCTGAAAAGGTATTTACGGCTTCACCGAACTATGTATCAGCGGAATTTCTTAATGGAAGAAGTAAGGAAAACTATCTCATATGGAGGACATGTTGAAAAGTGTCCAATTCTAAGAACTAAACAAGGCTCTCCGAAATGGCTCTAGCATAGGCAAGGTTATGGATAGTACAGAATGATCTTGTAAATCTAACCTAAAATATTTGCTGTAAGAAAACGTGGAGTGTGATAAAATTTCGTGTGTTTACTTTTATAAAACTTGTTAAAATAATTGAACAATAATGAACTTTATCGCTGCTGTAACTCCACTCTAATTAACGCATTTTGACTGACACTTTATCATACATAGAGGTGGTTCTCCTAACCTCTACACTTCAAAAATCTTGTGTATGAAAGCAGTGATTCACATAATTATATAGAAAAATATATGTATTAAAATTCAGCATCGACGATTTAATCAGACCTCACTTTATATAAATGCTTATGTTCTCCGAGGCGAAGCATGACAATATACTCGTATGTAGTCGTTGTTCAAACTCTAACACTGGACACGATGTGTTACTCAAAACAATTGTTACTTGTGCCTGAAATTCGTGTATACTTTTATAATATAATCGACTTGCAGCTTGTCGAAGCTACGAATTAAAAATAATATATGTACCGATTTGAAAATATATTATTCTGTTGGCCCCATTCGGTACCGAGTCTCACCTAACCGTCTTATTGTTACCTAATGTTATCTCAGAAATACTCGTCTATTTAATACCGGACATTTACTCTTAACCAAAAAGCGATACAGCATAGTCCGAAAATTAAAGTTAAACGACAAAATGTAAGAGAAACTTATTCATAATCGGAAGGATAACAAAATAAAATAATTTTAAATATCCAATATTTGTCAGGTAACTTAATAATAAAAAGCCTAGTTGTCCAATAGCGAATTTCAAATTTTATTTAATCCCTAACGGAACGAATCCAAAATCCATTCAGATCAATCATGTTTTTCTTATAATAATTTTATGCCAGGTATTAGATATATTCTCTTCAATTTGAAACAACAACAGAAACTGTGATGTGATATTTCTATTACTTCAATTTACTTGCACATAACACTAACAGAAAACTTACTGTGGTTAAATTCATGAAAGTTAAAACTTCCTTACCGTCTCTCTGGGCCAGTGATAGAATTACCTTTTCTGGAGTGTCGTTTTAATTTTTATAACAGCATTAACCTACCAGAATCATAATCAGAACCTTCACCCTCGTCATTCTTTTTGGCTGCTCCAAATATAGCCTTAAGTTTGGACTTGCGTATAGAATAGTCAAGAGTTTTCTACAAAACAAAGATTATATATTATTATTGGTATCTAAAATTTGAATTTATTTACCCTTCTGTTGTCTCGATTTTATATATATAAGAATACGTGTTTATACATAATATTTTGTTCTGCGCAACTATATTTAGAGCGGTCAAAAAGTTTGACGCGGAATTCATTACATAGAGCCGTAAAGCAGATATGAAGGATCAAAAGTAAAAAGTTGAATAACGACACTTTTAACCACAAAACTTATATCTCTCCGACCAAAAAAAATTAAAACAAACGTGAGGAAAATATCACACGACTTTGTCGAGTAATGTCGCATCGTGACATTTTCACTTATCCTTGGTACCGTGGATGCGCGTTCGCACGTCTCACGCATTCGCTGCGACGCCTTAAGACAAACGAGATATCCTTTACTTGATTGGAGCTTTATAATACTGGAAACGTAAGATTCTTTTAATAAGGGATATATAGATAGGATGGATAGGATTCTTTTAAACATACTGAAAAGGCCAGTAGTAAATTCTTCCGATACACTTCAAAGTAAAAAGTGTTAATATAATGTTGCCATTCACAAATTTCGGTAAACGGTTTTTTAGATATAGAACCATATCAGGACATAATGATTAAAAAAACAGGATGCATTAATAAGACTGGCAGTTACGAATTATATTCGGCGAAAATAGCGTTACTGAAACGCACCGAGTAATCATTATTTTACGTACATTTTAACAGCTACGGAGCCAATAAATCGGAAGCTTATAATCAGTAACGTTCGTACAATTCTATTGTAAAATACAGGAATTAAACCTAACCAAGACGCTTCAAACAATCAAAGATGTTACTTCTGCAAACAGGGCGCTTTAAGATACATTCTGGGAAAATGGGATTGTTGTCAACTAATTAGATTATATATAACTAGTTGATATTATCTTTATACCAAGTAGTAAGCTTTTCCACTAATGATCATTTTAATTCATTGATCTGAAAAATAATGATAGCCTAGATAAATTTAAAATTATTTTAAATTAATGATATTAAATGAAAACTAGCAGCTATCATTATGGCATAGCTGATTTCTGTTGTAATCCGTTATTTTATGCATATAACTTATACAAAACAATCTTGATGTTTCACATCTGCCAGGCGTCCCGTTACTGATCTTTTTTTTAATACATATAATATGTCAAGTAATCTGTCACACAAAATTATAAATTTATAATTTGTATATTTATAATTTAAAAAAAGTGTGAAACATCAAGATTGTTTTGTATAAGTTATGTGCATAAAAGAACAGATTACAACAGGAATCAGCTAGGGCATAATGAAAGACAAAGCATTACAAATTTGTTCCATAAGATGATGTCAGTGTTTTTATTTTATTTCATAAATATTAATTTTTATTAAATACAAGAATTCAACTAGGTCCAGGTGCGCTGTGTTTGGCGGCATTTATCAAAGGGCACTAGGTCGTCGGCGTGTGCTGCATAACACTAGTAGAACGAGTGGCTTACAGAACAGTTTGAATCTTATGTTTCTATCTATCTATTTTCTGTCTATCTGTATGATAGGGTTGCAAATGTTATTGATTATTATTGAGTATTTTATTATTAGTGCAAAGTTCGGGTTCTGCGTCGCCACGCCAACAATCAGGTTTACCCTCCGCCTATAGATGATTCACAACAAAAAGCAGTATTATTAATTTATATTTATTATGTAGTAAATTATATTTAATTTAACATTAGTGATGAAAAAAATATTCAACTCCTATCTCGATTGTCAGTCATGTCCAAATTGATTAACTCATCAACTAATACTTGTAACAGACTGCAATATAATAAATCTACATCCCAGACAACCTATTATCATTACTTACAACATTACCAGTTAAAAGAAGTTAAGCATTAGCATTATTTATATGTGCATATAATTTGACAGAGGTCTGCCGGTGTACACTCATCACGCGAGAACTAATACATAGACTTCAATGATTTTTATTTTACATTTTAGACACGTACCTAGTTTTTATGTAAAAAAGTATGATATTTATATTCATTGAGTATATAGTTATTACAGTTTTAAGAAATTACGACTTTACACGTTAAGCGAAATGATTTTCCTGCTGTGGTGATGCGCAGCGAGCGGCGTGGCGTGGTGTTTATGTTTTTTATTTTTATGTATAAGAAAATAAGCAAACTCGGACAAAACCACGGGCATCAGCCAGTAATTTATATTAAAAAGTCAACCTGTAGAACGGATTTCAAAACTGCAATGTACACGGTACATTAATATATTATAGTCACTATATATATTTAATGTGCATCATAAAAAGATAATATCATGCTATCAATAGAACCATATAAGCTCATACAATAATAAAATCGTAATCCAAAAGGTAATTATTCCCTTCTTCGATTGTACGTACGCTAATTTATTGCAAAACTTCGATAAATTATTATGGACAAAAGCTTAATCGATTTCGTAGAGGTCACTTATTCAATTCACTCATGCTAGAAGCTAATAACTTAAAAGTCGAGTTAAGTAATACGGTTCAAGATGATAGGTTCAGAAAATTAAACTGAAAATTGCCTCACCAAATAGGTTTCACTCATTACATTAGAACGGTGATTGTGCACCAATTATAGTAAAGGAATTAGATTATGTGAATGAAGAAATAGGTCAAAAGCAATCATAGCACATTGCTGATGCACTCAGTCACCACGAAAACCGCTTTGAATTCATCACCGAGCTTGAGTTAAGGAAATCATTGCAATGAAACGTTGTGATAAGTGTAATGAACAATAGTATATTAGGTCAAATTAACACTGTGTAAGCACTGTGAGTATTTATCCGAGCAGAGGTTCCCTCTAAAACATAGAAATAATTGCAACATAGAAATGAGTGTCCGATTAAGGACACCTTGTCGTTTATAGGCCAAACTCTCTAATAAGGCGTCGCGAGTGTTAATGTTCCGTGTTAATAAAGACCATTTTAAACCATTAAAATTAATTATAAAAATAGAAATCATTACATAAGGTATTATCTATAACAGCTGGGCTTAATGTCAGGGAGAACTTTCCCTCACATCAGCCTGTAACTGACTCACTACAGGAAGATATAGGAATAATCACAACATCAAACTACGATGTATTGCCGATTTTAGACTCTAGAGAAACCTAATCCTATATTTTCCCACTTACTGTGGTCCTACAAGAACATTTCTCAAACGTTACCAATCAAAATTAATAAACGAACAAATTCAGAACCATTTCTTTGCATAAGCCGGGATTAGAATCTGCGGACATCGAATTAACCTTCGACCAGTCAAACCACTCGACTACCACGACCAAGTATAATAAAAAATCTTAAAATATGGTCTTGTAACTTCTAAAAAATTTGCACACATAAACACATACCAACTTTGGTCGCTTGGAAAAGAATGCAGCCTACTAGGCATAATAATCTTAAAAACTTTAGGTTTTCATTTTCGCCTGTGAAATAGTTCTAATGAATAAAAAAATACTACTATTATGTTGAATTAGTTATTATTTTTAAGCCAAGATTAGCCAAGCCAGAGATTAATTTATTTTACCGAAAGCTCTAAATCATAGCAAAGTTCGAACCCACAACGTTCAGAGCGTTTTTAAACCGCTCCACTGCTGAGCCAACATCGCAGAGTATTACGAACGTATGGAGACAATACAAATAGATGTGTGTACGAAATATTTATTGACCATAAAACATTGCAGAAACCAAACATTTCGAGCCACACAATATTTAATAAACCTTTTCACAATAGTATTGGATGGAAATGTGTCGTTACAAGAGTTAAGTAAATAACAACATTGGGACACTGCGTTCATTGTTTTTGACCGGCAATTGTCTGAAGTGACAAAATATAAACCTAAATACTTAACACAATAGTTTAAATAAATTTAAAAGCTATGACAAACTTCACACGCGGCTATTTCATTTCAAACCGAGCATAACTTTAGCATGGCATATAAGGTAATTTATCATAAAGATATGAATATTGAATAGCCAAATAACTTACCATTGACATTTATGTGTGAGTATCTAACTTACGACCACTAGTCTCAAAAGTAATATTTCGCTTTTGTTACAAGACTATCTACCTAGGTCCTATGGAAAAGCATAATTTATAGCTTCTACACTATATTATCTATGTCTCAGCTAAAGGCTCATGAAATCATTTCAAACGTCTTCAAAGTTACTTAGGTACCGCCCAGTCCTGCGGGAGTGGATTGGGAGGAGATGGGGCTCCCTGTCGTTCAGGCTGGTGCAGGTGCTGACCGGACGCGGTTGTTTCGGGTGGTACCTGCACCGGATCGCTCGCAGGGAGCCGACCGCCGCCTGCCATGAGTGCGGCGCTGAGGAAAATACCGCGCAGCACACTCTCTGTGAGTGTGCTGCATGGGAGGTGGAGCGCCGCACTCTGGTGGCAGTGGTAGGAGAGGATTCATCGCTGCCGAGCGTGGTCTCGTCCATGCTCGGCAGCGAGCAGGCGTGGCGAGCAGTGGCCTCCTTTTGCGAGGAAGTCATCTCGCAAAAGGAGGCGGCGGAGAGGGCCCGCGAGGCGGATCCCCTCAGTGGCCGTCTTCGCCGACGGAGGTCCGGCAGGAGGAGGCGGCGATTTGACCAACTCCTCCTGCCACCGTAGTCGGACCTGAGGGGATGTAGTCGGGGGGCTCATCCCTTCATTGCACAGGTCCGGCGGACGAGGGGGGGGGCAGCTGGCGTGTACCCAGCTGCCTCTCTATAGGTAGGAGCCTGGCGACAACCTTCCGCCGGGTGGACCGTTGGGGCGGCTATTCAAGGCGAATAGCAGAGAACGATCCCTTGCCGCCCCAAAATCACGTTCTGTCGGTACACCGTGGGGTTTTAGTCCGTGCGAGTCGGATATAACCCATCCTCTCCCTCGGGAGGGTGGGTATCCATAAGGGATTTCCCCACGTAAAAAAAAAAGAAAAGGATGCACCACATAGTTCAGTATAATTCCATTCCAAAACTAAAACTACACTACAACTAAAGGAAAAGAGAACGGAGAGCCGACCACATATATATCTGCAGTAAGGTGCAATTTTAGTCGTATTATGTACAGGTCCAATGATTTTAGTTGACAATAAATAATGACATATGGAGAGTTCCTATTTAGACTTCAGGAGTGGTCAACATATTACCACTAGCTTAACTATAACCATTTGTACTTATGAGCACATCAGGTGGACGAAATGCCTGTTTGTCACTTCATTAAAAAAAAATATATCACTTCCGTATGGAATCGTTGCATTGACCTCGACCTCAAAAGCAAAAATACATTCTCAACAAATAAAATACAACTTTTTAATCTACAGTCGTGTTTACATAACAAATTGATTGTATTAAACGCTTCCATTCATGAGTTATGTCACGCGACGATCGAATCCGATACGTCAGATCGAAAATTGAAGAATTTATATATTTATGTACTTTTTTTACATAAGTCGTATTAATTCTCTGACGATTAGAAACACGCAAAGATGTGTCCCGGGTCGCGGAGTTCATGCGTTCGGTGTATATTTTGAAACTAACCAACAACTTCCACTTGTCGACGTGTTATTTAAAGGCGATTAAACGAGTTATTTTCTATTCTGTAACACGATTGTTATTTATTTTAAAATTAAAATCGGATTACGAATGAAATTATTGTACGGTATGGGTAATTCAGGTAAAATTGCGTTACAAAACTCAGTAATAACAGAAGATAGTAATGATATTAACACGTACCATGAGGTGCAGAGTATCAATTCTATATGGTTAAAGAGACCTTGTACTTTTATAACAGTCAACACATTCTTTAACTGAAAGTTTGCCTTTACACTTAACTCCTTTTTTTTAAACGGTTTATATTACCTTCAGCAATTTTTATGGATATTATTTAGTCTCAATGGAAATTATTTAATAATATATGTAATATTTAGTCTATAAAATGTTTTTAAAAGGCGTTTATTTTCTTCTTCTATATCTTTACATGTAATAAGTATGTAAATCTAAAGTGTCAGTCCTTTTTAGATTTTCGTGAAACAATTGATTAAAGTGCCTATTTTATTATTTATAAGAGACATTTCAATAATTTTTAGAAATATGTGTTTGTATGAACACGCATCACTGCTAAAGTACTGTTTTTTTTTTTCGAACTGACTACGCTATTGACCTAGCAAGGTCACACAGCTTCACCGAACTACTAAGGCGAGCGCTTAAGGCACTCAGCCGAATTTATTTGGGCAACTAGCTCAAGGGTGCACGGCACACCTCGGCTTGGCTGTTGTCTGTTACATGCAAACTCGCGACCTAACTTAGCTAACTATTCATATATGTTTGAGTTGTTGAGACGCATATGTGTACCAAGCATACACGCCTCGATAACCCCTCCATATATTTTTTATCGGAAAATTAGAGTTTTTTCAGTTCGATAAGGGAAAAAAGTAAAACCCTTCCACTTCCATGTGTAAACGTGTAGGCGTGCACGTGTGTGGGGGTGATCATGTAGTGTTGTAGCAGTGATGTAAATTTTTGTGTCCCTGTATCGCACGTCCGAGATAGAGGCCTAATAGAGGCCCCAATACCGAGCTCCAGCTCGGAGGCCAGCTCCGAGATGGAGCTCGACGTAGCGGCGTCCACCGAGCCGCCTGCGACCGATAACGCGCCCGCGATTTCCGCGCCTTCAGCGCAAAACATAGATAATGACGGTTATAAAACCGTCACTTACATTAGACGCCGCGGTTCGCGTTCGTCAGATTCTGACTCGGGTTCCACACCCCCCGAAAAGTTAGTTAATATAAATGGCGCCCGGGTGCCAGCACCGACTACACCGTCAGTCTCTAAACCACGCGTGGGCGGACCTAGCTCCGTCTCTGTCGCTCCTTCCCAACCTACGGGTTCCACAGTTACGAAACAGCGCCCCCCGCCTCCTGTCACGATCCAAGACAAGTCCCAGTGGACTTGTATCTCGAATCGACTTAAGACACGTGAAATTAACTATACGTCCGCCCTGAGTACTCCGGCGGGCATTCAAGTTAAATGTCCCACCTCTACCGACCATCGTGCGCTAACAAAATTCCTTAGAGAATCAAAGTTAGCCTATTTCACTTTTGCACTCGAGGAGGAACGCCTCCTCCGCCTAGTGCTTCGCCGCGTCCCGGCCGAGATCTCGGTCGATGACGTCACCAGAGCGTCATAACCCTTAAGGAGAAGAATTTCCCCGTGCGTGAGGTACATCGGATGTACCATCCACGCACCCGCGCCCCGTACAACATGGTCTTAGTCCTCCTCGACCGCTCGCAGGAGGGCAAGGCCATCTTCAACCTCACATCGGTCTGCGATCTAAACGGCATCACCGTTGAGCCCCCACGCAAGACCCATACCCCGTCGCAGTGCCATAACTGCCAGTGTTATGGTCACTCGGCGAGGAATTGCCACCTCCGCCCCAGGTGCGTCAAGTGCCTGGGAGACCACGTCACGAAGGAGTGCGCGCGCACTCCTGGCACTCCCGATCCTCCCAGCTGTGTGCTCTGCGGTAACGCGGGTCACCCCGCAAATTATCGCGGCTGTCCCCGCGCGCCGTGCACACAGCGCCCCCGTCAGGCGAAGCAGGCGATCAGGGCACCTGTAGCCGCCGCCCGCCCTGCGCCTCCACCTCTCATGTCCATGGAGGCCTTCCCGGGCCTGCCGGGCGCCTCCCGGGCTCCAGTAGCGCCCGCGCCCACGACCTCATCGCGCTCGCCACCCTCTGTGCCGCGCGCGGCTCAACCCGGGCGGGCCCCTATGGCCCCCTGGGCACCCCGACCTCAACCTCAGGCTTCTTCTAAGCCTCAGGCGCCGCTGCCACAGGCGGCGTATGATTCATCATCCTCTCTCTCGAGTAAATTCGACTGGATGAAGCATTTACTCCGTGAACACGACATGAAGGAGGTCCTCGCCTTCTACGTCATCGTAGAGGTAGAAGAGGAGCTAGGTCTCCTCACTGCTCTAGCGCGCTTCCCGGCTATCGGAGCCACCATTCAGCGCATCGCCCGGTCACCCTCTTTTAAATAAGTCTTAAAATTCACGGTTCTTAATAAAGTAAAACCACGCGGTCTATGTCTCTCGTTTTTCAATGCGAGATCCCTTCGGTCACAGCGCGATCTAGTAGCTGACTTTTTGCGCGATAGACAGATTGACGTTTTCCTCATCCAGGAAACGATGTTAAAACCGAGTATGCGTAATCCGAGAATCGCGAATTACTGTATAGTCAGGAACGACCGTGTCACCCGCGGGGGTGGCACGTTAATCTATTTTAGGCGTTCGTTGTACTGCATGCCGTTAGATCCACCCGCGCTAACCAATATGGAAGTGTCAGTGTGTAAATTAGGTATGACCGGTCACTCGAATATTATTTTAGTTTCCGCGTATTTGCCACCAAACAAAGAATTGCTAAGATCCGATTTGCAGACGTTACTTAATTTAGGAGATTCAGTTATTATAGCGGGGGACCTCAATAGCGGGAACGTTATCTGGAATAGTCCGTGTACCTCTCGTAACGGGAGAATTCTCGATGAACTAGGTAGGGTTCTCGCTTTTGACGTCATAGCCCCTCTGGAACCCACGCACTATCAAGATCATTGCCGACTCACAGTATTAGATATAGCTCTCTTAAAAAATATCACGCTTCCTGTACGACTCATACAAGTCGTACACGAACTTGATTCAGATCATCGCCCGGTTGTATTACAGTTAGGTCACAATTCAGACTTCACCCCGCCGTCGGTTAGGGTGGCTGATTACGCGAAACTCGTTCAATATTTTAAAGAAAATCCGTCGTCTAGTAGTTTAGACAGGATTCCGGACGTGTTAGTGTCTAAAGCCGACGCGGATTCCGCCATCGATTCCCTGTTTGATTATCTCCAGACCGCCGTCAGGGTGACCTCGAAAGAGGTACAAGCGGCGAACGATCGCCGTTTTATACTCCCTGACGACGTGAGAGCATTGATCACGGAAAAGAACGCCGCGACTCGAGCCTACGACGCTTACCCGTCCGTAGAGAATCGCAATCGTTTACGTTTGTTACGAAAAACAGTCATGTCTCGTATTTCTGAGATCCGAGGCGACAGGTGGGACAGACTCCTGGAGGGTCTCCAGCCGTCTCACCTGTCGTACTGGACTCTAGCGCGAACTCTCAAATCAGACATGGTCACTCCAATGGCTACTCTCGACAGAGGCCCCGGGTTGCCTCCCGCGTTCGATAGCATAGATAAAGCGGAATGCCTTGCCGCAAGCTTAGAGAAACAGTGTTCGCCAAACACTGATAACACTGACCCTTCCATCATAGAGTCTATCGAAACAGCCGTAGAGTATGCACTCGCGTCTCCTCCGGCGGATACCCTAACCTCGATAACGTTTGACGAAGTTTCGGCCGCCATCAAGCGTCTCAAGCCTAGGAAGTCCCCAGGTCCCGATGGGATCAGGGACGAGGTTCTGAAACTCCTTCCTGATCGCATCATAGCTCTATTGGTCTGCGTCTTCAATGCGGCCATGTCCCAGGGTCACTTTCCAGCCGTCTGGAAAAAGGCCGTAGTGATAGGTATTCACAAGCCCGGTAAGAAAGCTACGCTTCCCGTTAGCTATCGCCCCATTAGTCTGTTAGATACCTTAGGAAAACTTTACGAGCGGCTCCTTCTGAACCGTCTTCAGGTCTCGATTACAGATTTAAAATTAATACCACCTGAGCAGTTTGGATTTCGCGCTGAACACTCTTGCACGAATCAAGTACACCGCCTCACGGAGTACATTTTCTCTAAATTTAACGCCGATCCGAAACGTAAACCGAAACGCACAATTGCAGTCTTCTTCGATATCGCCAAGGCCTTCGATAAGGTCTGGCACGGAGGGCTCATCCATAAATTATGTAAATCTCGCGTACCCGATAGGTTAATTCATATTATCCGCGATTATCTCACTGATAGGACATTCCGCTTCAGAGTGGATGGTGAACTATCTCTGCCCCACCCGATACGCTCAGGTGTGCCACAGGGCTCCATACTCGCGCCCTCGCTCTTCAATCTGTTCATCAGTGACCTACCTCGGTATCGGGGGGTCGAGGTAGGTTGTTACGCTGACGATACCGTTATTTACACTTCCGGCTGGCGGTCGGACTTTCTTAGGAAGCGCATTGAAAAAGCCGTTCATACTCTCGGTGAATGGTTTCGTCGATTAGCTACTTTGAAAAAGCCGCGAATCATCCCAGTCCGTTAGTGGTGTCCGCCGCAAACTATGAACCCGTACCTAACGCTGCGCGTTATTCAAGACGTCCGCGATGCATTTTTACCGACCCTCCTGATTTAATCACGTCAGCGAACGATCAGTACCAGCCTGTCCCTCGAAACAGAGCGTGCTCACGTCCACGCCCGCGTAACCACAGATCACGCCGCCGTGGTCTGGAGGTTAATTTCGCTCCCGCACACCCGATTAGGCCTCCCACGGCAGCGGCTCAAGCCTAGGTTCGATTCCTCGGTAGGGAGCCCTTGAATGCGTTGCTTGCGCGATACGGTGACACACAAATATACATCACTGCTACAACACTACACGATCACCCCCACACACGTGCACGCCTACACGCTTACACATGAAATTGGAAGGGTTTACTTTTTTTTTCTTATCGAACTGAAAAACTCTCAATTTTCCGATAATAAATATATGGAGGAGTTGTTGAGGCGTGTATGCTTGGTACACATATACGTTTCAACAACTCATACATATATGAATAGTTAGCTAGGTTAGCTAAGATAGGTCGCGATTTTGCATGCAACAGGCAACAGCCAAGCCGAGGTGTGCCGTGCACCCTTGAGCTGGTTGCCAAAATAAAATCGGATGAGTGCCTTAAGCGCTCGCCTTAGTAGTCCGGTGAAGCTGTTAAGACCCTGATGGGTCAATAGCGTAGACATTTCGAAAAAAAAAAAATCCCTGTATCGCGCGAGCAGCGCACTCAAGGGCTCCACACCAAGGAACGGACCTAGGCTTGAATCGCTGCCGAGGGGAGACTAATCTGGTGCGCGGGAGGGAAATTTACCCCCAGACCACGGCGGCGTGATCTGTGGTTACGCGGGCGTGGGCGTGAACACGCTCTGTTTGGAGAGACAGGCTGGTACTGATCGTACGCTGCCGTTATTTCATCGGGAGGATCGGTAAGCTAAAGTACTGAGTTTACAATTAAACCTCACCAAGAAAATCATATAGTATGTCTTCGAGAATAACTTAGACTTTATTTCATTAAAATCGGTCCACTCTATCCAAATTTATTGTAATTTGAATGACGACGGTGAGTTAAGTAGGAGAGAAAAGTAGATAAGTAAATGGACTCAATACATTCAGATGATTTTATTAATCACTGTTGACTTTTACACAGGTTCCAACGCAGTGGAAGTCGCGGGCACAGCTAGTCTGTCAATAAAATACTCATAACAATCGGTTGAGCTTGCTCGCCGAGTAAATTAATGCTTCGAATAACAATGAACTATTGTTTTCATTTAAAACGATTTAATTCTTGAGCTGTAACAAAAAATAATTTGTTTTGCATTTAAATATAAATTAGTTTGTTAATTTTAATTAATATATTGTATAAAGCACAGAAGCCTATTATAGTAACCACTACCCATTGCACATTTCTAAAATAAACAAAATTATTAATATTAAAAACCAATTACAAAAACTTTGATTTTTTAAATACTTTTAACGCGTCAGTCACTTAAGTATTTGTATATAACAATGTTGTTTGTAGCCCTTTTATATGTTTGGTTCACAATCGTGTTACTCTTAATATTATTACATAGTCACTCACACAATTACCAAAAATATAAGCACATTACATACGTTAAATTCGTTAATTCAGCACTTTCTAGAGAAACAGACTAGTATACGAGAAACATTACTTCCTTATCGCGTAGTTGGGTAAAAATATACTTTTATGGTACTACTATAATGTTTGTTAATTGTTAAATGTTAATTGCTCATAATAAAGCATATAAGATACTCATTGTTAATCAATATAACAGTCAAGTGTCGGTAGTTCAAATAGTATACTCGTAGATACCTAAAACATAATTAACTCATTATTGACATAAAACTCACCTATTTTCAATGTAACCACCTATTAAGTTTTAATTTATTTGATATTACTTACTAAAGAAAATGTTAATATCTGCGATACGGTTTGTAACAACTGCAGATACCAATATTACTATAAGTTATGTACACACTGACTTAAAAAATTAAAATTATTATTCATATGAGAAAAAAGGAGTACAACTTTTCAGTCAAGTTATTTACTATTATTAATAAATCTCTTTATTAATTATGACATAATTTATAGCATTCTTATAAAACGCAGCGAGTCACATCTCTTGTGTCAATAACCTACGCCGAAGCCTGAACAAACAGACGTAACGATTATTCACTTTCTATAACCGTTTATAATCGCAATTAAACGTATATTGAAATTCCAAGATTAAGTGTTTTTAATTTCTATTACTTATTTTACTTCGATTGTTTACGGATGGTGAGATGTATGTCGAACTAATTGCTTGTCGTACTGAAGACATCTGAAACTTGTTGGTAAGTTTTGTAAATTATGCTTGAGTTAAATCTTTTTTCTAAGTCTTTAATACAATATTAGCTACAATTTACTCAGGATACAATTGAAGGAATTTAAATCGTTTATTTACGAACATTGTAGATACCACACATCATCTCATAAACTATCTTATTGAACCTTCTTAGGGTTGACTTTTGAAAATTCCTTTCTTATATCTCAGTTATGTTGTACGTCCCACGTTGGGCGCCAGTATTGTCCCGAGGACCCATGAGGTCTTAACTGATCCGGTCTGATTATACATTAAACCGAGAGACTTAGCGACTTGTCTAAATAGATTTGTTTCTTTGCCAATGATGATAACATACACTATCTTTGTATAATTCTATCGGTGTTCATACAACGTACTATGTGATAGCTTTCAAATGGTAGACATTTTTTCATGTTCCTTATATCCATTATATCTTGGCCAATTTAAATAATATCTGTATAGATCATAGCTCCTGTGTTATTTTGATATATAAAATACATAACTATGAGGTTTCATAAAAATCTGTTCAGTTATTTTTGTGTCTAAAAGTTATAGACATTCATTCATCCTTACTACATTTCCTATTTATGATATAAATCGAATTACAATGTAATAGAGCGTAAATTGAAGGATTTAGTTGAAAATTTAGTTTGTAAAAGGGTTTACAAAGAAGGAATCCGTTTCTTGTGTATCTAAAAGTCGAGTGACTCAGTCGCTGATACCAAAAGAAATACCAACATATCGAAATGCATGCTAGCGCGAACCCATGTCACACAATTATGGCCATAGATTATACATCGCGAGGGGCTAGTCGATAAACGTTCTACACTACCCGCACTCCCCGGTGAGGGTAGGTGTCGTGTGTATTATGTAGGGTTTCCCACCTAAAATAAGGAGGCAATAGAAATAATTTAGTTATACATCCATCATGCTTTTGAATGTAGGATACCGAGATATTTTTTTTACTACTACTGTATATATACGTTTATAAAAGAACTCGTGTATATATGGCGTGCTGCCAATACTGAACAATAATTGTGTCTTCACATCTTTATATTTAAAGGTCATTTCTATGTACGTAACGTAGATAATTATTGAGTAATTGACACACTATACTATAAATTGACAACTAAAATGTCAATTGGTCACGAATGACAATATGATTCTATGATTAAAAAGAAAAAAAAAGAATAAGAAAACTTACACTTCACAGAAAAAAAAAACGAAGAGAATGACCAGTTTGATCGGTGGATTATGGATTAAATGTTCTCAGGTTCGAATCCAGACGTGTCCCAAAGATTTTTTTTGAAATTCACGTATATTTACTAATTTCAACTGGCAACAGATTAGCTAATTATAAAGCAAAACATCGTGACGAATAATCAGAAAATATTTTTGTAGCACCATCGTATGTAACAAAAATATGTTAATATCTTGGGCTTTGGAACTGTCAATACGCCGTGGAATGGCGTAGTGATTACGCCCATACCTTCCCATATGTAGTAAAGATGTGTGGATTTCTTGAGCTTTGGAACTATCAATACGCCGTGGAATGGCGTAGTGATTACGCCCATACCTTCCCATATGTAGTAAGGATGTGTGGATTTCTTGAGCTTTGGATCTGTCAATACGCCATGAATGACGTAGTGATTACGCCCATACCTTCCCATATGTAACAAACATGTGTTGATTTCTTGGGCTTCGGAACTGTCAATACGCCGAGGATTGATGTAGTGATTACACCCATACGTATGTAGTAAAAATGTGTGGATTTCTTGGGGTTTGGAATCTTTAATACGTTTTATGTTGTCGTGGAATTATGCCCACAGCTTCCCTCGGGAAAGTCTGTGGCTCTACAATGTGACTTTTATAGACAAGCTTTATAATTACTATTATGTAAAATATGTTGTTCAGTAGTATATACAGAATCATAATTATCAGCTTGTAAGAGACCCACTGCAGGGTTATAGGTCTCTTCCCGAAGGAATGTATGGGCATACTGACCTACGTCAGGCCACAACGTATTGGCGATTTCAAACTGCCAGAAACTGTAGTACTACAAGAAAATTTCTCGTGTTCAGGCTAACTCACGATGAATTTCTTTCACGTCACGGCTTACATGCCACGGTTTGAACCTGCAGACATCGTATTGATAATCCACGAATCAAACTACAAGACCACCACGGCTACAACACTGGTATAATATTATTTCAATTTCTCGTTCCTTATAGGTTTAACAATGAAATAATGAAACACGCTGTATACTCATACTGCATTAAATAACACAGTGTAGGTAATATAATAAGAGTATGTAATACAGATGTAACATCGTAATATAGAATGTTTTGGACAATTAAACTTTATTCGTCACATTTGAGATGCACAAGTGAGTTTTATAGTTTGTAATTAAGCGCGTTATATAATATTATGGATGCATCATTTTTTTAGTTCTAAATTATATATATTTCTGTGAGAGGTGAACCGGCAGTGAATGTTTTGTGATGTAAAAACTAAAACTAGGGCTTCGTTTTATATTTTTCACAAATTGAACTCGGTAAAAAATATGGTTACCGGTTATATTATTTTATCTTAAAGGTTGCGGCCAGTTTCATGGAGCTGTTGCAAAGTTGACAATTTATCATGGACCTGCAAAAACTTCGAAAAGCTAGAAATCGTAAAAGACCAGTATAATTTTAATATTAGGAACAATCATAAATCGGCCACACCATGTTTCAGTCTCAAATCTCTAACAGTTTTTCAGGATTAGCTTTTACAACAACGCACATTCTCGGAGCCTAGAGTGCATATAGCATTTTTAATTAATCAGTTGACTTCTATTGATTATTTTACGAAATACTCGAAAATCGGAATAAACTTTGGCTAACTAAAGATTACTTTTAAAACTCATAGAAGAGTTCTCTTTAATCGATGCGCGTCAAAGCGGTCACATCTAAAAGTCACGGTCGATGTTCTGCGTGTTCACTTTCGATGCAGAGTCTCGCTGGGCGCAAGAGAAAGGTGTATGACGATTACATCTTAATTGTTTGTGATGACATTCAATACATGCTATTATTATAGAAATAAGTTTGTTAATACATCTGTGAAGTAATCTCTGGTACTGCTTATACGATTTTGACAATTCTTTCAATTGATAGACTGATATATTCAAGTTGATGTTATGTTTTCATGTTGATAAGTTACTGTAATGTAATGCGGATAAAATCGCAAGCTTTATTTATCGTGTATGTAAATATAGAAATAATTTTACATAGCTGCTATATGATACACTAAGATCCCGCCAAAAACTCTATTCCAACTTGTATTTTTTAATATTGTGAATCCTTATTAAGATAATTAACTAAATTTGGAACTAGATTTTCTTACGTATTTTGTTTTCAGTTATACATCCATAAACATGTACAACATTTTTATGTGAGTATCATAATCATCTTTACATAATTTTAGCCTCTTTAATTATAATTATGTGCACTTATGAGTGTCATACATGCTCGTGCACATTTGACCCACAATTTTAATAACTAAACAAGGTAATTAGCAAGTTTTTGCGAATAACTTTAATTTCTCAGATATTTTAATTCAACATTTTCCATGTATTTTCTCTGAAACATTAATTATATTAATTATGTAATTATACTGTATTATATTACATTTCTGTTTCTAAACGTTATTTAATATTATATATACGAGTATACGTCTTTTTATGGTTTTCTTTTATATGTTTGACTAGCTGATCCGCGTCCTCTACGTTGGGCGGTAAGCATTTATAAAAAACTACTTAATGTGACAAATATAAAAGTAAGACATATGGTGTTATTAACTTTTTTGTAGGTATTATTAAGCTCTATAATTTTTTTTATAAAATCAACTATACATCGTTAAGGCAGCGTTCGTAAAAAACGTTTTCGTTCGACCTTTTTATTCTTCGACTTAATATATAACCTATGACACTCACAAATAACGTGGATTTAAGTATATTGGTAAAATAGTTTTACAAAATTGGTTTAGTATTTCCTGAGATTACCCCCTACAATCTCACAAACTTTACCTTTAATATAGAAGTATAGATAAGAATGTAGATAGGAGTATGTAATAAAATACATTCCTATCAATTTTAAAAATGTCTCTCTGCCTCTCTGTTTGTATGAACACGTTTACTGCTAACTACGTTCATGACGAGATCTCTTAAAAAAGCATAAAACATATCGTCGAATAACCTTTAGTCATTGTTTCATCGAAATCAGTTCATTCTATCAAAAGTTATTGTAATTTTAATGACAACGTGACTTAAGTACAAGATAAAAGTAGATAAGTAAATGGACTAAATATATTCAGATGACTTTTACTGTTTTTTACACACGATTCCACGCGGACGAAATCGCGGGCACAGCTAGTATTTTTTTAATTCCTTGAGAAATAGCACATCTGCTAAGTGTCCTATAATTACTACACTCTGTATGTATACATGTTTGTGTTATAATATTGAGAGAAAGTAATTGCATGATGTTACGCTGTGGCGCGCAAGACACTGACATCAGACGAAAGTTCTACAGTATTATTTATTACGATCATATATTCACTATTATTCTTATAACTACATAGAGGCAGATATTAATAAAGCAATATATCGGATTTTCTCCTATTTCTTATTCAAATTTAAAAATTAATTTGGATCATTTTGAAGTTCCATTTTTATGAACAAACTAGCGAGCCTGGCGGACATTATCCCGCCCTATTAATAAAAAATCTATGAGAAATTATATATATTAAACCTTCCTCGTGCATAATTTTGTCTGTTGTTGACTGCCTCATGAAAATCTGTTCAGTAGTTATTGAGTTTAACGCGAACAAACAGACAGACATGGCAAAGGACTTTGCTTTATAATGTGTGATAGTATATGTTAACAACAAGTATTTCATCAATTAATCTCTTTATTTTTTCTAATTATTTTACAAATTATTATTAAACAAAGACATTAAATTTTAAATATTTCACAAAAATATATAACTCCACAGATAAAAAACAACATCCCGTCCTTCTTAATCTGCCACCTCTTCCATCTTCAAATGTTGCCAATATGTGTTTACGAATTTGACACATTGAAGCTATGTTGGCTCAGTTGATAGTGTGTTCGGACACCGCATCGGTGGACGTAGATTCGAATCCTTTCGATGAAAGAATACATCATGTTAACACTATAGTATAGGGTGTTTCTAAATCCGCCTGGCTAGCTACAACCCTTAAGTTGTTAATCTGTCTCTTAGTGCCTGTTGGTGTATTTTGGCAGCTGATCCTGAGAACTAATCCCGCTCTAGGATTGCATATTTCAAATTAAATCAAAAATACTTTACTCAGTCAGTCCCAATCAGGCACTTATGAACGTTAAAACTACCACCGGTTCAGAAAACAATCCAGTCATAGAGAAGAACCCGTAAGAAACTATATCATCACGCTAATACCAATAGGAGAGGAGCACCAATGTAAAATGTTTCAAAATCGTGATTTTTTTCCTCTTGAAAGCCCAAAATAACTCTGTAGTCCAGTGAAGCTGTTAAGACCTTGCTAGGTCAATAGCGTAGTCAGTTCGAGAAAAAAAAACAAAGTAACTATTCCACGCGGACAAAGTCGTGGGCAGAGGCTAGTATCATATATTGCTTGAACTGTCCGTTTTTGTAATAAAAATATGGTGTCTATTTCAGCAACCGTCCCCCACAGTTTACCATCATATACCATATAGTTATTTAACAACAAAAGAGATTGCGCTCAAATGCTAACACCTATATAAAGTAAAAAAAATACTTTTGGTACTGTATAACATTATCTAGAATTTCGAAATACATAATTTATGGAGTAAACAAAGATCTAACACGACCACAAAAAACTGTTAACAGACGCCTAGTTTGCTCATTCGTCCGTCGTAACGGCATACATTTGTTAACATTTATTCGTTTTACATTTTATTGTGCATTGTGTTACGCGTACATTCGTGTTATTTCAGTATATTTCGCAGTTAAATTGGTGATTTTTTTTAATTCGTACATCTATTTGTACTATATTTTGAGAGGTCAATGGTTAAACGAAAATTAAATGATAGAGTTGCTTTTTGTTCTTTAAATGAATTGCATCACAATCTAAATGAAATGACGAAGTTAATCAAATGGCGAATAGTTATTTAATCAACGATCACTTTGACTTCCGTCCTACATCTACGAGAGGGGAGGTGATCCTCCGACACTCTCACCGAACAAAACGCAACAATGCAAGTCGGTTATCTATTCGACCCATTAATTCTGAAACCAGTTATAATTTCAGCGTGGCTCTACCACCTACCAAAATGTACATTATATAGATAGATATATCGTATATGAAGAGGCAGGCATATATTCAAACTTTTGGTTGTATAGAACAAATATTGAAACAACGATGTGTCTGAGGTGTGCCGGGCACCCTTGAGCTAGTTGTCAAAATAAAATCGGCTGAGTGCTTTAAACGCTCGCCGTAGTAGACCGGTGGAGCTGTTAAGGCTCTGCTAGAGGTCGATAGCGTAGTCAATTCGAAAAAAAAAAAAACAACTTTCTGATTCTTCATACTGAAGTATGGCATCGTCACGCACACTCACATACTATCGATTTACAAAAATTTGACTCTTACACTAAGGATTGAATTTATATGCATTCAGTTTACGAATATAAAATGTAGCCAGACTGAGCAAATTATTTATGGATTGCATAGATAAAGTTTTTTATCATACCACCCACACCAACAACCATCAGCGTAGCGTCAGCAACAAGTTGGCTTAAAAGGCATACATAAAGCTCTCGCGCTCATAATAACAGCTGAATATTTTTCACGTCTGGAAAGATGTTTGGTCGTGACAATCTGTCTGGCTGAAGAATATAATTTTGTAATAGTTATCTAAACAACATATTTAAAAATGAATCACTTAAATATAAATAGCTGAATCATTTTTGTCTGCATTCTAAAGCGTCTGGCAGAAATTTTGGTTAGTGTCTACTGGATACTATATTAAAGTGATATTTACAAACCATATATAATAGCCATTTAAATTTAAGCAAAGTAGCTCTTATTTTTAGTCAACGTTCTCACTTCGTACCCCTACATTTCTCAGACTCAACTCTGTGAGCGTTCTAAGAACATAAAACACTGCTCAGAACGTAAGTAATATATTTAAAAATAGGTTTTGTCTAATCGTTCTGGGATCTCGGACTATAAAGCGAATGCGCCATATTCGGAATTAAAAAGAATGCATTATGAATTGTTACCTCTTTAATCTATGTTGGTTACACAACAAATTGTGCCTCTCGCGCGGCCTTTAACCGATTCACGATAAATCTCAATGACATACGACAGGGCTTATTCAGACTTCAGGTATGTATTCAGGAATTATTATTAATGGGTCAAATTATGCCCAAACTTACTAAACAAATTTTGAAAGTAAGTAGGATTATTTTCTAACCATACATAAACCAATTTTCACAAGACAAAAATTGTTATTTCTTTGTAACTTTGTTAAAATCCTGTATTCCGGTGAAGCTGTTACGACCTGCGATGTCAGTAACGTAGTTAGTTCGAAAAAAAAATAGTATGTAAAAAAACACGTATGAACTCGTATTTATTTACACTTATGCACTATCAAAAAGCAAAGTTTATGTATTTAATAAGTTTCTTCCCCTATATGGATGTTATTTTGTGAAGCATTTATTCAACATTTGTTACGCCAATTCAAACGAAAATCTTATACAAATATTCTGAATTTATTTTTGGGGGTCAAACCCTCCGTAAGCGTCCTTATTCCGTACCGAACTTACAGTGAAATGGTCGTGATGGACTCGATCACGACGGATGCGTCGATTAAGCAATTTCGGATGTCTGCAGATATTTTTGCGTTTGAAATATAGGCGAGAAATATATGCAATTGATAGTTTCAAAGGTCGAGACAATGGATCATGAATTATTACTATAGATTAGGAATTGTAATGCAACTGGTATATATCAAAACGCTAGAAAATATATTCAGTATCAGGGACTGCTCTAAAAACAAAAGCTTCTACCTTAACACGTTTCGTGTTATGCCATTTTTACTTGACATGTTTTTCAGGCCATTTGATATTTTGATAAACAATAGATTTATTATCATATTTTTTTTCAAACTGTCTACATTATTGGCCTGACGGGCCTTCACAGCTTCACCGGACTACATCACGTATTATCGTACAATATTATGTTACAACATCATACATAACATGACATAAGTAATTCTTTCGTTTTCAAAAGTTATCAAATCGTGTCCCACCGTTGGTACATGTGGCCTAAAGATCAAGTTTAACGTGTACCACCGGTGGGAGACGTAGCCATTGTTTTCTCCAATAATAACCAAAATCGAATATCATCCTATATATAATTGTCCCTAAGACAAAGATATAATGAATAAAAAACAACAGTTCTTCGTCACACGCTGTCCATTTTTTCTCACTATTCGAATAATTTATAAAACCGCATCTATCATTATTCAGTTAAATGAAAGTATCGACTTTCTAAAAAAATATTTTATTACATAACAGTAGAAACAAACATATAACTTACAGTTTATCTAATGATATATCGTCTACCACTCATCCGAGTAATAGTTCCAGTTGACGTACTTATTGAGAACTAAAATGGAACAGCACTTACTTCATTAAATACATAGTATCTTTTATCAGAAAAAGAAGTAACTCAAAAACTCAATTTTGTGGGTGAATGCATTTAAAGCATGATCACAAGTTGGACTTAATTTTTATTAAAATTAAATGGAAACGTTTTAACTCAGTTAAGTAGTGTATTTAAATTTATATTGCTATTTGGTCGTTGTAGAAAATATCACCTTTTTTTTTTATTGTAGCACGGCAAAGTGACTGCACTATGCCTGATGGTAATCATAGTACAATCCAAAAATAATAGCGACCACCGATTGACACACTGTCCATCGCCGGTCGCCACTATCATGCCGGCCTGTAAAAAGCTGGATATGCACAGGCTGATCCCGAAACGCGACCCGTAGAAGCGAATCACTATTACGGGCTTTACCATTATTGTAACAGTAATACTTTTTAATAAGCATTTAAAAAAAGTTCGTAATTTATTCATTTTTTTATAAAATAATTTCAATGCACACGGAGTGGCATGCATTCATTACAATCATTAGCATAAAATTGAATTAAGCTGCAATGTTATCGAAAAAACAACGTACATTAAAAAGTAAAGAAATGCATTTTTTTAAATAAATTAAATTGAATAAAACAATTACTTTTTATTAAAAAATCGACTTACTTTATTTTACTTTTTTCATACATTTAACCAAAAAAGCGACTATTATCGTAGTTTTGTTAGTATTGAATTATAATGTAATAGAATAAGATACTTTAGTTCCGATATGCTGTGTAAATTATACTCATTTGTACTGATCGTCGGCTGTCTTTTATTTTTTAAGTAGTTACTTTGTTATTTCTGCTTAACTCGTATAATTTTTGTATCAATGTTAAAAATATTATAGTTACTTGTTAGCCTTTATATCAACTTGTAATATGTATATACTATATTACAGAAAACAGACAAGCAAAGATTTTACAAACAATGGAGTTACTTTCTATAGGTAATTGATCCTAAACCCCCCCCCCCCCCCCCCCCCCCCCCCAACAAAGATTTTTTTTTTATATTTAATGTACTGATGTACTGTTTTCGTCCTCTTATTCTTTAATGTATAGATGATTTTTTTGTACGATTAATGAGTTTTAATAACTTCATTATCTTTTCAGATTCATTCAATTCAACGTTTAAAAGAATCATCATCTAATAAAATAATTGGTAAGTGAATTTTCTTTTCATACATTACAATTCATATTTTCTTCAGAATGTAAATTAACCGTTTTCATTTTTTTTTCTTAAATATATAATCACTATTATATTATAAAGCTTAAAACCCAAATACCACAAAGGTTTGATATGACTAGAGTTTTATAACCAACCAGTTGCCCCCGCGAACTTCGTCTCGCCTTAATATGATTTTTGTTTAGTTAACCTAAGCTTTTGTAGATAAATTATACATTTACATACCAACATATAGAACATTTTATTATGCTACCCCATAGAGACTATTCGTTTTATCGAAATAGAAACTGAGAAAGCAAAATTTTTAAAATAAATTGCTGTAAAATGGTAACGTTACATGCGTCAATTCAAAACTGAAAAAGCATCGTAATTGCGAGTGCATTCAAATTGCTATAGCAATTTGAAGTTGTGTTCACAATTGCAGGAAAAGAAAATTGATTTGTAGGTTTTTTCGTGCAATTTTTCCATTTTTTTCTCTCCATAAAACCTTCCTTGGAGGTCAAGGAATAAATCAAATCAAAATTACTCGAATTGGACCAGCCTTCTTCGAGTTTTGGGCTTAGCAACACAATCAATGATTTATTTTTATTCTATGGATTATAATAAGAACACCCCACGTAACTACTAATGCATCAATTAGTCTCATTTGAACTATGTCATAACCTAGGCGTATAATTAGCCCATATAAAATAAACAATGACATTTTAGCGACGTTCAGATATCGTAGTAATTATAATTACACGCGCTGATTTATACGAAATAAAGACTAACACCGACTATTTACATAACAAGAACGGCATGAGAAAATTCATTATAATTAGTACAACGACAAAGATAAGGTATTTTGTTTAAAACAATTTCAATTAATGTTACGCCTGAACAAGATCACGTCTTGTGCTCCCATTCTTTCAAATAATGAAATATGTAAGAAACTAATGTCTAACAAAAGACGCTAGGACTTGAGAGAGTTTTTGGCGGGATTTTAGTCTGTCATGTAGTGGATTTTATATTTTATTCATAATCTTGTGTTATTTGACTATATATTGTGTAAATTTGGTGGTGTTTTACGTAATATAGTTACTTTATTATGCATAAGTGAAGTGAATGGAAAATAATAACACGGAGCATGAAATTGTGAGATGCCACAAAAACTCCCTGGAAGGTTCTAGCAAGGGATCCACCATCTTGTTAGAATATGGTTTCACACGATGCTTAATATTGGAATGATCACACGAAGTTTGTGATATTATTGACTACGTGAGAATGGCAGTAATAATCGGAAAGATTGATTGCCAAAAATAAAGTAAAAAAAAAAAGACGCTAGGAGTTTTTGGCGGGATCTTAGTCTGTCATGTAGTGGATTTTATATTTTATTCATAATCTTGTGTTATTGGATTCTATATTTTGTAAATTTGGTGATGTTTTACGTAATATAGTTAGTTTATTGTGCATAAGCGAAGTGAATGGAAAATAATACCACGGAGCATGAAATTCTGAGATACCACAAAAATTCCCAGGAAGGTTCTAACAAGGGATCTACCATCTTGTAAGAATATTGACTCACACGACGCTTAACCTGGATACTAGCTTTGGGACAGATTGGTCCCAGCGCGCTTTTTTAAAAATTTTTAAATTTCCCGCCATCGGCAAAGACATTTAGTACATGTACCATATGAGTCTATAAATCTATGGTCACAATAATATATTTAATTATATTCAGATTATATATAGTTTTTATATTATCATGTATTTGATATTATTTTCATAAAAATTATATCTAATTTAAAATATATTTCGTTTTTTTTTCTTATGATCGATAAAATATTGTATATTTTCTTGAAATAAGTTTTATATGAAATAAGGAGAAAGAATAATAGTAAAGTTAATTGGCTGAAAACTATTGTTATCATATTCATTTGGCTAAACTATTCAATATTTAATTTGATATATTCATATTGTAGTAGTTTAATGTATATTTAGTTCAGTATTTAATGTAAAATATTTTTTCTAACCTAAAAATATAAATACAATAGCTAAGTTGGACATTTCGTGGTTTAGTACAAAAAATAGTTCTTAAAAATTAAATAATAATGTAATAATACATTTTGCATAATAATTGGAATTTCACATTACATCACTTATAATTATTCAAATCTTGTAATAAATCCAGTATTTTTTTAAACCTTATACTGCCAAACTGTTTGCTAACCTTTGCATCATAAGGTCTATTTTCGTTTGTATGGCGCTAAAATCTTTATGGTTTTTCACTAATACAGGTGTTAATATTGAAGAGATCACACGACGCTTGTAATATTATTAATTACTCGACAATGGCAGTAATAATATGAAAGATTTATTGCCAAAAATAAAGTACAAAAAAGACGCTAGACTCTTTGGGCACATAGGGAATTATTAAAATAACTTATTTGAAGGAGTTTTTGGCGGGATTTCAGTCTGTCATGTAGTGGATTTTATATTTTATTCATAATCTTGTGTTACTTGACTCTATATTGTGTAGGGTTGGTGGTGTTTTATGTAATATGGTTAGTTTAACGTGCATAAGTGAAGGGAATGGGAAATAATACCACGGAGCATGAAATTCTGAGGTGCCACAAAAACTCCCTGGAGGGTTCTAACAAGAGATCCACCATCTTGTTAGAATATTGATTGACACGACGCTTGATATTGTAATGATCGTGCGACGCTTGTAATATTATTGATTACTCGACAATGGCAGTAATAATCTGAAAGATTGATTGCCAAATACAAAGTAAAAAAAAAAAAAAAACTTATTTGAAGTTAATTTTAGAAAATCGAATATATTTATTATCTAATTTCTCTGTCAGTTAAAGGTCAAGAGAACATACGATATATAAATCCATATCTAAATGATTGCAAAGGGTCTCCTTTCAAGAAATTTGCAAAATGATATCGAACTATTGTTTTATTTTCTATACCGCAAGTTACTTTTACTTACTGCGTATTGCTACTTTCGTATTTTAAAATTAATACTTTGGTTAATCAACGCAAGTGTAGTGAAGGTGTCTAAAGTTTATTGCTAGCATAGCATCGAGGATTCCACTGATTTTTATATAATTAAATTGGGACAAAAACAAAATCAGATAAAAACAAAAACAATCCTGCTTTTTTATTATTTATTATATATTTCATCATTATCTCATCTGATGTGATAATGTAGTCTTAGATACGCTAAGTCTAGAGGAGGCTCTAAAGTGCAGTTGCCGAAACACAAATATAAGTTGGCAATAGTTTTTTAGAGTCAGGGTTTGATCAGTCAGATGTGTATTAAAAACAGAGTATGTTAGGATTTTATCACATTATTCTTTACCAAAAGCTTTTGCACTTGACAAGGATCCAAATTCAATCGACGCGATATCCAAATACGCTGTCAATGACTCATAATACTTTCAAAGACGGATATATATTTTCACTTGTTTTTGTTTCAAGCATTGCTACACATAATAATATTTGAGATTAAAATATGATAAAATAGAAATATTACAACATTCATAGTGTTCACTAAGCACCGTACAGAGATCTTGTTATCGGATTGTAATAACAAATTGCTCGTATAATGTCAATACCACATCCATATTTGGTATAGAACCATCATGCTATTGATCTTCTTTAAGGATTATCATTATAGTATTTCATACTCCATTATGTATTTATTTTTTATCAAGATCTTGTTAGCCAAGTTATGTAACCTTAAATTAAACGGTCTTGAGGTTTTAAACGATTATAAGTTTAATTCCATGACGGCCCAAATTAAAAATACTTTCTTCATGATAGTCTTTGAGAAGGCGCTTATGAACTTTAAAACTCCATTATCGGTTCGGAAAACAACCCAGCGATCGAGAAGAAATGGCAAAAAACTCAATCTGGTTAATCTTTTTTTGTATATATACTTCTATATCAATGAATTATTTAACAGATTCAGATCAGATTACATAGAGGATGTCACTTTCAGACATCAGCATTATTCATGTATTAATCCACCTTACAATAGCTTTTTAATATCAAATCGGTAATGTGCTTTTGAACTTTGTTGTAGAACAAAGAAAGCATTACCTAAAAAACTGCTACTGGTCTCACCAAGTCTAAAACATAAGGTGCTCAAATCGTAATTGTTTTGAGTATTAAATTCATGCAGGTTTTTTACGATAGCTCATTAGCTAACCAATATACCCAAGTTTTGCGGACATACATTACATTATCAAGAATGTATTAGGAGGGCAGGATTAAGAAACTGATCTCTTTATTAGTAACCTATATACACAAATATAATATACGATAAAATTACAACTTAATGAGTAGTAGCTAACCAGACGGGTATTAGAAGAGGCACTATACTAGAATACTATGATTTTATCAAGATATTTTCCATCACTGAACGATTAAGCTCATTGTAGTGGTTCAAAGACTGATAGCTTATATCATAAGTACCTTTTTTTTTTTTTTTTTTAACGAGGGGAAAATCCTGCATGGGATACCCCCGCGCTGTCGGGGGACAGCGCGAGGGTGATGTCAGACTCCTACTGACTAAAAACCCCTCGGCCGCCTTTGCGCGTAAGTGGACCAGGGTGCGAGATCACGATTTGCATGCTCCGCTCCCTGGTCGCGCGCTCAGATCGCCCGTAGGTGTTAAACGGGGATCTTCGTCTTGTGGAAAGATGGTCTCTCCACCTTTCTTTATTTGTGAAGACTGCGGCTACGCCGTGCTTCTGCGCCACGGGTCTTCCTCCCTATATGGCAATGAACGCCCCCGCATTCACTGCCAGGAGGGAATGTTATGGAGGCCTCTGATGGTGTAGGCCTCCACCTCTCCTTCTGCGTCCAACTCGCCCTCGGCGTACAGAGGGCGCCCTGGCCGCTCTCTCTCTTTGTCGCTCATCCTCTTCTTTCTTGGACATAGTATCCTCGCAGAAGGTAACGACTGCTGCCCATGCTCCCTCTCCACCAACCATAGATTGAACCACGGCCGGCAGAGAGAGATTGTTCCCTATTGCAGCTACTAAGGCGCTCCGTTCATTGGCAAAAGCAGGGCAAACCTGCAGAGTATGCTCCGCAGTATCCAAATCACTGCTGCAGTGATGACAGCTCGGTGAAGGCTCCCTTCTGGCAATCTGGTACAGATATTTGCCGAAGCAGCCGTGACCGGTTAATATCTGTACCAGACGGAAGGTGAGCCCTCCGTGCGATCTGTGCACCCATTCGGACAGAAGCGGTCTGATGGCTTCGACAATCACGCGGCCAGAATCTGAAGTGGTCAGGATCTCACTCCAGATTCTAATTTCTACGCCTTGCAGGTGTAACCTGAGGGCCTCTTTTTCAGCCGGAGCCACTCTTTCCCCCCGAGCTGTTCTCTCAATACACCAACGGTATATTTCCGCGTGGGAGTGGGCTACTAGCTCCCATGGTGTGGAGCCTGCCAGTAGGAACGATATCATAAGTACCTGGGCGACCGAGCCTAGTTCGATTTTTTTCGATACAAACATTTTTAAATTAAAATAAACTGTTATCTTTGCCTAATAATATTTAATTTTTTTTTACGAAAAATAAAAATATTTAAAAAAAAATCTCTTCTGCTATCACTCGGATTCAGACTGGGATTACACCGATTTTCGAAGCTACCAATTTTCATCTGAGCTATTTTTGTTTTGAAAGCGGTGGCGAAATTTCCCTTCATATTTTAGCTATATTTTTTCATTGCCTGAAAACTCAGTTTAAAAAGTTTTCTATGAATAAAATCTAGCTAGATCGATTTATCGTCTCCGAAATTACCTACATAATAAGTTTCACAGAAATAGATGACGCCATTTCCGAGATCCTGAATATATACAAATATAAGAATATACAAGAATTTCTCGTTAAAAGGTATTGGACAGATAGATTATATCCAGTAATAGGTGATAATTCACCATTTACCAACCAGTTGGACAGATTAAGGGAATTAATATTTTTATGTAGATAACTAAGCCACTTCCTCAAGTAAAAATCAGTCACCGTGTAAAGATTTCAGCATTTATTTTTATCTTCGTCGAATATTATCTCAACTATTTTGTTATATCTCAAAGGCAGCGTTTTCAACGAAAGCTCCCAGACGGCTTTACTTTTTTCGAACACTTCCAACAATTATCGTTATATTATACCCAATTTAGATAAAATCTTGATAAACTATATACTTAAACCGTCGTCGTGAATCACTCTATATGTTAATAAAAACCGCATGAAAATCGGTTCAATAGTTTTTGAGTTTATCGCGAACAGACACAGACGCGGCGGAGGACTTTGTATACTACGTAGTGATAATGATAACCCACTATCAATATTATCATCAAACTCTGCCTAACCACGACTATCAAAAGCGTAAAGATACCTATTAAATATAACAATTTAACGTAGATACACATACGATGTCATCATATAGTTATATAAGCGGCACAATTACAAAGCAACTGTGAGAATATACCCATTGTTGGAGTGATTAAATTATTAGGACACTATCGCGTTGGCAAATATACAGAGATGCTTGTCTGTAGAGTTATTTGAACCCTACGGAAGGGAATCGCGCAATGAAATTTACAATTTAACCGTCAATTTCGTGTATGGGAATTAGGTAAAGACGTAATGAGGAGGTGGAAAATGAAGTAATTAACTATATACATCAATATAATAAAGTTTATTTGGATGTGGGTAAAGTTTTTTTTTTTTTAATAAATGATGATACTTGTCTGGTATTTAACCCTTGGACTGTCCAAAAATTTGTTTGCTATTTAAGCTCCATACAAACGAATGTAGAACTTATAAGGTACTGGTCAAAGGATTGTAGGCAGCATACCTTTAAGAAAATACTGTATTTATTAAACATGAATAATAACAAATTAATTAGTGTTTAATTTGTTAAGATTATCATTTTAGGGGTGTAAGGGGTATCAAATAACATCATAAGACTTGAGACACCCAAGCCAACCTCCCCTACACGTGGTGCACCCTGCTGAATAACGAACGAGGCAATGGCGAAAGCGGGGTGGTAGGGTCTTACAGCCCGACTGGGTCGCAACCACCATGTATATGGTGAAAAAGCCCGTAATAGTGATTCGCTTCTGCGGGTCGCGTTTCGGGATCAGCCTGTGCATATCCAGCTTTTTGCAGGCCGGCATGATAGTGACGATTGGCGATGGATAGTGTGTCAATCGGTGGTCGCTATTATTTTTGGATTGCACTGTGCTTAGCATCAGGCACTGTGCTACAATAAAAAAAAATATTTAAAAAGTGTCTAGATATTTCATCAGCCATTTTGAGATCAGGGTTTTCAAAAATCAGCCAAGGGGTTACCATGTATAATGATATAATGAAGGAAGTGTATAATTAAATTATTTTTGCAAATTTTTGTTAGCAATAAATTAATTATTCTAATCGCATGTAAATGGAGATATTAGTTTGGAAAGTAATTCTTACATTAATTTACATTACATGCGTTTCCCTTCGTGATGATCTTTCGTTGCAATTGTTAAGAGGTTCCTAAAGAAAATAATATCATTGGCTTTATAGAGTTAGGTATGCGAAAGAAAATGTTATAAATCCCCATTATACCTAATTAGATAAATAATACTATTGTCTAAAACACGAGGTCGGTTTTGTGCGAATTTCTTGCAACACACAGCTTTTGTCTATTACCGTACCTAATAATAATTTATTTGAATGCATTAATCACTACATTATAGTACAAAGTTCCCTGCCACGTTTGTCTGTCTGTCTGTTTGTGATGAACTCAAAAACAACTCAATAGATTTTCATGCGGTTTTCACCAGTTGATAAAATGATTCATGCGGATGGTTTAGGTATATCATTTGTCAAAGTGTTTTTTATTATCAAGACTGACAACACAGGGCCCGCTAATATGTATAATACAATCGTAGATACAAATTTTATAAGTTCTTTATTATGCTACAAAACATAGGCTTAAAAGCACCGAGGTTATATAGTTAAAAAAGATTAAACATTTATTCTATGTCCGCTGATGCGAGACTCGACATTTATATAGAATAGATGTCACGATAATATCGATACACGATGTATCAACTATTTTAGTCAACATTTTATAAGCTAAATATGTTTTTTTTTCTATCATAGGAGGCAAACGAACAGATGGGTCACCTAATGTTAAGTGATCACCACCGTCCATAGACACTTGCAACACCAGGGGAGTCGCAAGTGCGTTGCCAGCCTGTGTTGGGGAGGGGGAGAGGAAAGGAAGGAGAAAGGGGACGGGGAGGGTAGGTGGGTCTCCGGCGCTCTCTCTTACCAAACGAAACGCAACAATGCAAGCACTGTTACTTCACGTCGGTTTTCTGTGAGAGGGTGGTACTACTCCGGGCGAGCCGACCCATTCATGCTGAAATCAATAATAGCCTCAGCTTAACTCTACGACCTACAAAAAATGAATGTAAAAGAATTGAATTTATAATGTATTCCATTATGACACCTATCCTTACATTCCACCTATATCCCCCAGTCTCTGTATTGTCAAAGAAATGTTCATGATAACAATGCTTGTATAAAACTTGTCTATACATTTATAAATAAATAAGATTGAAACATGTTTTTATAATGTTAAAATAACAGTTTTATCCTAAACGGATATGAAATTATATACGGTACTTATAACAAAAAACAATTGTTTAAATGTTTATCTGTCTGCTTATTTGTTACGGCTAATCTCCGAAATGGTTGAACCGATTTTGACATCACTTTCGCTGGCAGATAACTAATGTTATGAGGAGTAACTTTTACTTTTATTTCAGAAAAAAAGTAGGGATCCACGGAGATATAACAATGTAATTCTTTAAGCTTCTGCAAACGTTTAAACTCGGGTGTGACACTCTCGCAAGTTTATATAAAATTAAATTTTCTTTTTGCTAAATTCCATCCCGATGAAGTTACGGACAATAGTTTATAAAGAATCATTACATAGTATAAAACAACGTGTCCTACCGCGTCTGTTTGTTTGTATGTTCGCGATAAACTCAAAAACTAGTAAACGGATTTTCATGTGATTTTCATCAGAAGATAAAGTTATTCACGAAGAAGGTTTCGATATATAATTTGCAAAGGATTTTTTTTATAACCAAGGCGCGATCCCACTTCTGATTAGAGGAAGGGGGAGAGCGGTCGAGATATCTTAGAAAGGAACGGAGGTAAAAATTCCTCAGAAACGCCCTACGTAATGAACGGATGACCCTTCGGCATATATTATATGAGATGTAAATCACTAACAGATCTTATTACTTACTAGCATCTGCCCGCGACTTCGTTCGCGTGGAATAATAATTACTTTAGGCTAAGCTAACACGCAGCGGAAGCTCTCGGAAGAAAAAAAACGGTTTTGAAACAATCTTCATTGGTGCTCCGCTCCTATTGGTCCTAGCGTTATGATATATAATAGCCTTTTTTGATAAATGAGTTATCTAACAATGAACTAATTTTTTAAATCGGACCAATAGTTCCTGAGATTAGCGCGTTCAACCTACTAAACATACAAACCCTCCAGCTTTATAATATTAGTATGGATCACTACTCTTCTCTCGTATTTAACTCCAGTCGTCATTCAATTACAATTTTGATAGAGTGGACCGATTTGAATAAAATAAAAAATTAGTTACTACTGAGGATATGCTTTATGATTTTCTTGCTGAGCTTTTATTATGAACTCAGTACTCTAAAAGTGATGCGTGATCATACAAACAGACAGACAGACGGACAGAAATTTCTAAAAATGATTAAATTGTATTCTATTACGTATTTCTAGACATCTGCAACAATTTTTTTTTTCTCGAAAACCGAAAATGTACATACACTTTAACATTCTAGAGTACAGACAAGTACAGATAGATTTACGTTCTTTTTATATGTATAGACACCGAAATTGTGGCAATTGGTAGATGCCTCACGGCTATTTTGTATGAGTTACATTAAGAAACTTGCATAAATCAAAATGTAACTATTATGGAACAATTTTAAAGTTTTATATATACTTCGATATCGATATTATCTTATCGTCGATTATATCGATAACAGCCCTAGGGATGAGACATTTTCCAATTGTGAGGTATTTATATTCTCTCAAGTACAACTCCTAAAATAGGGAGCTTTTGGCGGGATCTTAGTCTGCCATGAAGTGGATTTTATATTTTATTCATAATCTTGTGTTTTTTGACTCTATCTATATTTTGTAAATTTGGTGGTGTTTTACGTAATATAGTTAGTTTATTGTGCACAAGTGAAGTGAATGGAAAATAATGCCACGGAGCATGAAATTCTGAGATGCCACAAAAACTCCCTGGAAGATTCTAACAAGGGATCCACTATCTTGTTAGAATATTGAAATAATCACACGACGCTTGTAATATTATTGTACTATAACGTCCATTGAAAGAAAACACTGACACTGGCAATTGCTTCTGCGGAGCCAAAACAAGAAAAAGAAGAACTCCTAAAATACAAATATGTGGTAACGATAAGATTTCTCCATGACAATCGAAACTGCCCGCGGAAATATTAAACATGAATAACATCAAGAACAAAGCTATTTCAATACATGAGAAGATGAGTAAATCACTGCTTATTACAATGTATTAACAAAGTGCGTAGTATAAGTCTGTCCACGTCTGTCTGTCTGTTAACGACAAACTCAAAACTACTGAACGGATTTTCGTGTGGTAGTTACCAGTACCACCAGTAGAAAAGTCATGAGAAAAATTAAGCCATATAATTTGTTTTTTCTAGTTTTTTTTTTTTTTATTATCAAGGCGAGGCAACGTTCGCCTGACCCGCTAGTAGATTTATATTTATATAGTATTTTAAAAAATAACCTCTTACACAAATGCGCTGAAATGCTTAGTCGAATTTCTTTAATATTCATAGCAGCCATTTATAAATTTACCCTTTTTTAAGTTTACTTCTCGGGGATTTGTCATAAGGACTGAACAAATATACAAAATCACTAAGTCACAAACAATTCTATTTCAGCTTACAAGATTTGACCTAAACAAACAAATGCATTGTAAGCCAAATAAAATCTTGTAAAAAGAATGCACATCATTCAACGACCATAAGGATACGTTCGCAATCCATAAATACTAATCCAATCACGATAAGCGATCACTGTTATAGTGATTTGTAGGTCAATAGAATTATCTATCAATCAAACGCAAAAGCAATTAAATGTACTCGTTTGTTTTCATATGTGATTTTAATCCATTAGATCAAGTGCACGGTTCAGAATCAAACCTGTCCTTGACATAACTCAGAGGTGCTGTTAGTAAAACTGTACAAATCTAATAAAGAATCTGTGATATATGTGGGGAAAATTACTCGAAAATGATGTCAATCTTATTCGTATTATAATTAATGTGAATCGATCATGGCATAGTTGATAGCGTGTTCGGACGCAGCGTCGATGGACGTAGGTTCTAATCCTAGCAACTGAGTTGGAGATTTCGATGAAGGAAAATATTGTGATGCAGCTATAGCATTTCGGTAGGGTTTTTTTAGTCTGTCTATCTAACACCACTCTCGAATTGAAAATCTGTCACCGAGTACCCGTTGGTGTGTTCCGTTGCATTTCAGAGTAACCCCTCTCTAGGTTTAGCATGTTTACCATCTTATATCATGTCGTCATATAACCTCAGATGACATTATTGTCAAACGCTCGAACCTATAAAGTTATACTATATACAATAAGAAAAAATGTAATTATATTTTAATCAAAAATTAACTTTAGTAATTTTTACGCAAGTACCATATGAAAAATAGATACAAACCTATAAATGTAGTGTATAAAACCAAAAACGAATAATTGAAATATTTTTGATCTAACTTTAAGATCTCAACTTATTGTTGATGTAAAGTCATTTAATTTTAAATAGATTTAATTTCAAATGCTTGGTAAACACACCTCGTCAATTATTCGGATAGAGTTAATAAAAAAAACATGTCTACACTTAATAAATGGGAAACAAATTAAAGCCATAAACTTAATTAGGGTCACAAGCAGTATAAACCTGTTCACTATAATTATAGATACTTCTGCAGTACGCATCATTTAAACGATCTTAAATCACATAGTCACACGATTTTAACATTTAAACTGCGCATCCGACTACGGATCGCGTTTATAAAAATATACTGCTTTTAAGAAACACTAAACTAAAACTAAATAACTTAATAGAAATGTAGAATCTAAAACGGTTCTCGCATATTATTTACAAATTTCATTGAAATGAATTCTTTATTTTTAAGTCTGTTTGCCTTTATGTCCTATGACAAATAAAGTACTTCTTGTTTTACCTTCTGAATTCGTGCTAAACGACACATTACATTAGAACAACAACACATTTTTTATTTATATGTAACTAGCCTCTGCCCACGACTTCGTCCGCGTGGAATAAATACACATACACGCAGCAGTTCTCAAAAGAAAAAAACATTCCGATTTTGAAACATTTTTCGTCTGTACTCCGCTCCTATTGGTCTTAGCGTGATGATATTCATTCTCGATGAATGAGCTATATAACACTGAAAGAATTATTCAAATCGGACCAGTAGTTCCTGAGATTACCCCCTACAACGTCACAATCTCACAAACTTTATACCTCTTTATAATATTAGTATAGATGAAGCAGTTAACAATGAAGTGTAAATATATTATTATTGGATAAAATTACAGCATCATGACTTCTAGTGTTTATAGTATAGTAAAGAAGACTGGTGAATATAATTTATAATACATCCGTTTTGATTCACAGACTTCCATACCATGTTCCTTGGCACCGGTGGTACACGATGTAAAACGAAAGACGACTATTTCAAACGAAATATTTATTTATGTCATGTAATGTATGATGTTGTAACGTAATATCGTATGATAATACGCGATGTACTCCGGTGAAGCTGTGAAGTTCCATCAGGACAATAGCGTATACAGTTCGAAAAAAAAAGTGTGATATTTTTCACAAATGTTCTAAAGGATATGTCGGGCAAAAATGGTATAGCACGGATGTTTAGTCCATCTCACTCCCACAATTTAGAGAAATCTAACGATACTTCATATGTTCAAATCCAAGAGACTGTTTGCGACAGACGCATAGAAATACATGATCGTCTGGGGCAAGGCGACTACCATCTTGTTGTTACTTTATTGAAATAATTACAATAAAATTGTAATATCATTATCTACTCGACAATGGTAGTAATAATCAACTAGAAAATTGGTTGTCAAAATAAAATAAACAAAATTTTTGAGTCTCTTGAATAGATATGTGACATAAGTCAATGTTTTTTATTTACATTTAATATATTAATTGTTATAAAAATGCCAATCGATCACATAGAAATTTTGCATAAATTTAGTATGATACCGTGAGACAGGCGTACGATACTTCTAAAATACACCCAGCGACCTTAATGTGTTATAGCTTGACATTTTTATGTTACGAGTATTATATCACACGTAATAAGGTAATAGCGACATACTAACCGACTATTTAGAATTGGTTCACATCCTTAGTAGTATATTGTCAATTGATATAATTATATTTAGGAGACGTTATGCGATTTGGTTGCGTAACGACTTTCGAACTAGGAAGGATAATAATGAGCGAGCCATCAACACTGTGGTCTAAGTGACGAGAGACAGACGGCAAAATTTAACCAAAAGATTGCAAAGATTAGCACACATGACGGCATTTATATTATTTGCGTGATTATGAGTTTAATATGGGTATTTTGATAAAATTGTACATTGAATATTTATTAATCTATATATGTATCTGCTGTTTGTTTCACAGTATTTAAATTAATTGAAAGGTATCTATTAATACGAAATCGAGAGATAATTTAAATTGATGTAATAGCTGCCACCTTTAACATTGTCCTGGAGTATTAATATACAAAGAAATACAAATAAAAAATTATAGCAACATTTTAAAAGGTCGTGTACCCAGCCAAGTTTTCTATGCCTTCATACAGTTAGCCCTCATTCAACGCCTCTTGGATAAAAGCAATCTATCACTTATACCTATTTATTTACCTTCGCTGAGTTGCAGAACACTCATTCAGAGCTTACTCTCCATCTGTGACAGTCTGCACAGCAGTACACTTTCCCGCTAGTTCAGCATTGCAAAACAACTTTGGTAGAAAATTAGCATTACACTTTTATTAGGGTAATGATATTCAAGCGACACGTATCCTTCATAGATATCTGTTATCATCGCACTCTGCTCGAACTACTGAAAAGAGTTTAAGAGAGACAACAGCAATTTAGGATATATGGTATACAATATTTTGTTTTTCATTATTTAAAAAAAACTTACCTTTGCTATGCATGTTTTTGTTTTATTATTCTATATATCTTGTAACATTATTTACTAGATATTTGAAAATGGCGCTATAATCAAGATTAATCTGGTAATTTTATAAAGGTGATAATTTTTATAACGATTAGTTTATGAAAAAAAAAACAATACATAAATTGGTAAATATAGATTACGTTGTAGAAATTTATTCTCCCTAGTATCATTATCTAGTGATTATACAGAGAAACCTTTGTATTAAAAAACACAATCCTCGCTTCCTGTTATAGTAGCTTGCAATCGTCAACTTGCACCACTCTATACACTTACGCTCGTAACTTAAACCTGCACCAAAGAACTGCCGTGAGCAATGGCTCTTCTCCGGTCATGATTAGTGTAGAGATGAGCGCTTGTATTCGGTTACGATATGAAACAGTTGTAAACGTAATATTCCTTTACATAATTACATTTGCTCCGGACCTCATGCGATAATGATCGTTGCTTCGACCGCAAGTTGCCACACCGTCAGTTTTTTCAATTTCATTTTATTTAATTCATAATCTATCATTAGTTCGTAGAGCTGTCAAAAAAGTTCGAAAACTGACGGAACATCGCAATGCATCGAGGTAAGTGGAACGAATGGAGGGAAATTTTGACTGGTATAGTCTGTGCTAATCTTTCTGACTGCTTTGATTATAGATGCGTAGAATATAAATTTTAGTATAGATATGTATTATACTGCGTTATTACAATGTGGATTAAACTCTTTACCATATTACGTGCAAACCCGAGTCTATGGCTATAATTTGAATAGCCAAAAAGAAGACTCCTCCATACTCGTTTAAGTTGACCTTTCATTCAAACCTCAAACATCCACCAACTAAGAAAAGAAAAGGGTCCCTTACAGAACTTATGTATATATTTACTGTATATGCAGGGCAGTAGTTAGGTAGGGAATGCTTACAGGGTGCTCGAGGGCCTCACTCTGGAGACCAAACTTTTTTGTTTCGTACGTAGAGTGAGATCCTACATGGGACACTCAGAAGCTCGGAATAGCATAAGTAGTGCGGCAACGACTTTTACCGACTTAAAATCTCCACAATACTTCCGCACTATAGGGGTGTCACAGAGTAGCACGAGCAAGCACTGTGACACCCCCGGTAGCGGGGCCAAAGTCTACGACCAGCCCTCACAAAACAGCCCGGCTCTGCGATTGCCTCCCAGTCCACCGAACTAGTGCTATGGAAGGTCAGGTTCTCCGCTCTTTCCTACGTAGCTTCGATTGTCAGTGGAAAGGTTACATCCTGAACCGCTTCCCACGATTGTTTTTTACCCAGGTTTTCTTCTCCGGGGATTTAATCCGAGATTGAGACGCTGGGAAGGGGTACCACGGCGGGTATACGGTAGCGAAGTTGGCCGCCCGAACACGGCACCGTGAGAAGTAGACTTGCGGGCGTGAGTGCGAGCATATTCTGTTTAAAGCATCGCAGGAGAATCACATCCTCTTGCGTTACGCCTTTTATAGACTTTCATTAGATTCGCATGAAGGAGTAGGTAATACTTTTTGACAGTAGACGGAACCCTTGAGACGATATATACATATCAATCGTAACAGGTCAGGCCAGTTTTCTACATCATTGTATCTGACACTCATAAATCACTAAACAGCTACAAGTACCAATGTATTAATTCGACATTCTCATCTAGTTTATCGACACATCTACATCACTACAGATAACGAGCATAATGAGATACCTATTATTACGTAATTCAAATCCCGCGGGTAATATATGTAGACTCGTTTTTAGAATGCATTTCAATAAGTCAATTACTGTCTGACATAAGGCACTTTGGCCAGCCTAGAGATGTTTACTGTCGATTGTTTAGGCAATCTCACAACTTTTTTCGTTCGATCTGATTATTGTATTTGATGGTAAGCATAGTGCAATCTTTATAATTATATCAGTGATATCAAAGGTATGAGCCGACCTAGAAACCTCTCGCCAGCTGAACGTAGATTGATTGATTTTACGTGGTGCACGTTGGTTGCAACCTTTTTAACCAACTTCAAACAAAAGAGGAGGTTCTTAATTCGTCTGTATTTTTTTAATGTTTGTTACCTCATAAATTTGGATTGGGAGAACCGATTTTAATATTTTTTTTTATTTGAAAGCTGGTGCTTCCCGTGTGTTCCCATTTTAATTGGTCCAGTTCTAACAACGGCATCCAGTGCGAAACCGTATAAGTGTTAAATTTGCATTAAGTATGTACACGATAAATAAACGAATAACTCTATTCGTGATATTTCACGCCAACCGATTTCGATGATTCATTTTTTATTAGAAAGGATGTACTTCAAAGATAGTTTGATGAGAGTTTGGTTAGGTTCTGACTATGGGATCCGTGACAAAGTAACACAACTTTCAAGAAACAAGCCTACTCCTTTCTTAAGGGCCGGCAACGCATCTGTGATTCCTCTCGTCTCGCAGGTGTCTATGGGCGGCGGTGATCAGCTATCATCAGGTGACCCGCATGTTTTATTTATGTACACTAAAAATGAAAAAATAAAGTAAATTTTCAAAAAAACGAATTAACCGACTTCAATATTAATCAAAAACCCATAAGGCACTAAAAAGCGGAAAATAAATAGTTAATCAAATTAACCAAATTAAAAAAAGCATATGAATATGTGTGCTATCTAGAGATGTATTGAAAGTCGGTGCCAACCGAAAATCATATCATCTATATAGGTACAAAGGCACCGACTTCCAATACATCTCTTGGTTTTTGGGTTTTTGATTAATATTGAAGTCGGTTATTCTTTTTTTTTTGGAAATTTACTTTATCAGGTATACACTCTTACTTTGACTGAAAGGATTTTTGTATCATAATACGAATGTGGTTTGTTTGTTGCGTTTTAACGTCATAATCGCCCAACTGATCTTCTTACATTTTTCATAAAATTTTCATGGATGTAAAGATTGTTTTTAACTTTCATCCAGGAAAAAGTACAGTTACTACAGTACAGTACATTTAGTAAACTAATTCCAAGCAAAATCGTGCGGTTTGAAAAAAAAATCCTTAATTTTGAGGTATGTTTTAGTACTCTTCAAAATAGCTCTCTAGGCAAATTTTGAGAATTTTTCGATAACTTATTCAAAATATATCGAATTAAAAAATATTTTTTAATTTCTGTATTTATTTTTGTTTTTACATAGATAAAGGCCAGAAAAAAAAATAGTTTAGTTTTTATTAGGAAGATTTTTGAATGTTATTCTTTAAATCGAGTTTTAAAAAACGTTTGTAAACCCTTTAATTTTTTTTTTATTTTAACTTTTAGCCATAACTCATTATTAAACCCAGTTTGGTAATGGGTTCTCTATAACTACTATTTATTTGCATTTTTTTTTAATTCTGAGAGATACTAAAACATATTACAAACTTGAGGAAAACTTAGAAAACTCTACATATTATAAAACAAGGTTTGTCTGTCTGTTCGCGATTAACTCAAAAACTACTGAACGGATTCTCATGCGGTTCACCAATAGATAAAGTGATTCACGAGGAAGATTTAGGTAAATAATTTGTCAAGATTTTTTTATTATCATGGTGGAACAACGTCCGCCGGGCCTACTAGTATCTTATAAATAAATGAATAAGTAAATTTTACACATAGTATTCTGAGCTTCTGTACGCAAACACATACTTTTATGGAAAGCAAGGCCGTATGGAATACTACAACGTAGAACCCGCCTATAACTATCTCGGATGTTTTGTTTTACCGTAATACAGTGTAATAGAGACCTTGGAAAACTTAAGTATACCTTATAAATCAAATATAATTTACGTTCACAAGTTGAACAGTGACCTTCAGTTTTATATTACCTACATTTACGTGTACTATAGAGTCATGCGTTAAAACGAGGTTAAACTAATTTTACAATATCTAAAAAATGAAATTAAACTTTTTTTAAATTAGAACTAACTAATGTATAATAAAGAAGCTTATAAAGACTTCAAAGTCGACTTAGATAGTTGATTACAAATGTGTCTTGTGAATTTACATTCATACCTTAAATTATAAAAACAAGAAAGACATAAAAATGAATTTCAATAAAATATCTTATATATGAAGAACCAAGTGATTAATCGAGGCACTATTACCAGATAGTATATATAGTGTCTTGACTATTCACTCGGTCTGCAAAGTTGATTGTACGATGCATTAAGTGCACATTTACGAACATTCTAAGGAACTGAGTGTCTTAGGGATACAAAAATAACGACTTTGTACCTAACAGTAGTAAATTAAGTGGAATCAATTCCCTCCTAAATTTAATCAGGAATCCATCTTCGGTCATTCCTATCATGCTGAACTACGAATCTCTCCAGTTCTGCATAGGTAAGTGGATATTATCCAGTAGTTGAGAAGTTTGTAAGTTAGCGAGTTAATGATAATTTGTGATGAATTCCTAATTGAATTTGGGATGAGAATTATCTTGATTACTCATCTAACAACTTCAAAAGCTATAAAAAGTCCCCTTGTTATAATTATTATATTAACACCATGAGTAGTAGCTCTCCTTGCATGATAATTGGGAATAATAAATTTACCTATGAATTGTGAGCAGAATAGATCGACCAGTATACAATATGGGTTCTCGCGAAGCAATGAATACCAAGTTTCAGCAACTCTACCCTCCTAAGACATTCTAGATAATTTAATGTATATGATCTAAATACTAAACACTGTAACAGACTATTTGTCCCATGCTACAGACTCAGTAAATCCAGTAATATAGATAGTAGGTTATAGAGTGTTAGGTTTTACAACAAAGTTCCAAAGTATATTACACATTTGCCGGACTATAAGTCAAGCGGGTTCTGATGTCAAAAGGCTAGTACAGAGCAGGTCAATCTGATAACATGCGAACGATGGTGATGTCTAGAATTGAATTCTCTCTGTGTTTCCATTGGAAATCATTGTAACGTGTAATGTATTTTAAATATATATGTATGTATATATATGGTAAAAGGATAAACCAGATCGTGTTTCTTGCTGTTTGTTCTCAGTGACTGAGTTGTTTTCTGAACTGGTGGTAGTTTTGACATTCATAAGTGCATTCTTAGGATCTAAATTGAATAAAATAATTTTGCTTTTAGAATAATTCAATAAAAAAATCATTAAGTACGCCGCAAGACATTTCGTTTAAATGTAGGATAGATAAGTCCGATGCGCTATAATTACGAATCACACGTGAAGGTATATTATCATATGATGACGTCATTGATACCCAATTTGCATACAAACGAGTCAAGGCCGTCTCTTTGTTTTTTCTTTAATTACCAAATAGAGTAACTTCACACCCTATTTAGTTGGACGGTAAACAATATGGCGCGAGGATGTAACGGATGAGATCAATATCTTCGAACAACACAAACGGACTGTGTAGAAACGAAAACTGAAGCCTTTCATTATTAACTCGACGCTTGTGTATCTGTTTCCTACACGTGTATATTAATTTTCGAACATTTGTACACTTTGTTCGACGAATATGGATATTAGATTTAATTAGGGATTTTATCAAATTCCTTGTATAAAAGAATGTATTTAAAACATACTGTGACCTATACACAAAATGTACTATCTCCGAACAGTGAAGATATATTAGAATTATTCTAGAATGACCTTGAAACATCGAGAATAAACTCATCATCTTCTATTCTATCTTCTATACATATAATAGGATGTCAATCTAACATATTTTGAAAAGTTATTATTGACGACGTAAATTAAGTATGAGAAGAAGAGAAGAAGAAGAAGAAGAAGAAGAAGAAGAAGAGAGAAAAGTATATAAGTAAATGGACGTAATAAATTCAGATGTCTTTATTAGTGACGGTTTTCACGACTTTTCACGAAGTTGTGGGCACAGCTAGTAACAAATAAAGCAACGTAATGACGTATAGATGCGCGGAATATGCACACATTGAAGCCTTGTCGCTCCGAGTAACGTGAACAAATAGTTGTGTAATTGAACGTTTCATTTATGATACTATTATAAAGAGAAAAGGTTTTTTTTTTTATTTATAATGGATAAACTCAGAAGTTAACCGATTTATAAAATTCTTTTGCCTATAGAAAGTTATAATAACGCGAGCAAAAGCTCCTCGGTAACAGCCCCAGCAGGGTGTGCCGTGCATCCTTGAGCATGTTACCTGAATAAAATCGGCTGAGTGCCTTAAGCGCTCGCCTTAGTAGTCTGGTTAAGCTTGGTAACCCTGCAAGGCCAATAGCGTAGTCAGTTAGAAGAAGAAAAAAACGAGCAAAAGCAAAAATTAGTCATATATAAATGACTAACATTTGGCCGCGGCTCCGCACGTATTTTTTTTTAATTGTATTAAAATAATGTAAAATTATGTGAAGATTACAGAAATAAGATAGATTAGAGAAATGCTTTTCCAAAACATTTGTAAGTACGAAACGCACTTTACTACAGTATGTAACGTGCATATTCCATATGTAAATATTAGTCTAAATTAACATAACCTGTGTCACCCGCTGTAATTTCAGCTATCTGCCAGTAAAGTTCCCGTCACAATCAGTCCAGCCGTTTTAAAGATTACCCGGAACAAAGAGACAGACCGACAAGAATTTAAAAAAATTGCATTTTTGTTATCTGTAGCGTACTACTTTTGTCTCCAATCAGTAAAAAGTTGTTATTTTGATATTACATGCAGGCACTTCATTTTTATTATATGCATAGATACAGCAATCGAGAAACTTCCAAAAACATTTCCGATCACCGTAACATTGGCGCTCCTATTTTTTTTATGGATATAATTTATATTCTATTCGTATTAGTATAATACATAACTAGGTGGCGGTAATCGGTATTGTCAATATGTTTTATATTGTAATTTTACAAAGACAAAGTCGCGAGTGATTGTAAGTGTATATAAAAGTTCGCCTGTCAGTTTATCGACTGACCTCGATTAAAAACGAAGTTCGAAGCGGCGCTAACCTGCATTAAGCGTAACTATGCATCGAAGGTTATCTCCAAGAACTGTGATTATTTAAAAAAAAAGCAAAAGCCAAATGTACAAATGGTGAGCGTATTTTATTCCTTTACTAGTTGTGCCCGCGACTCCGTCCATGTGGAACTTAATGTAAAAGAACAGTGACCTAAGTCGTCGTCATTAAAATTACAATAACTTTTGATAAAGGTTTTTTTTTATTGAAGCACGACAAAGTGACTGCACTATGCCTGATGTTAAGCGTAGTACAATCCAAAATATCGGCAACCACCGAGAGACAGATTATCCATCGCCGGTCGCCGCTGTCATGCCGGCCATAATGACGAAAGTCGCCCGGTACTGGATATGCACAGGCTGATCCCGAAACGCGACGCGCAGAATCGAGTCACTATGACGGGCTTTTTCGCCATATACATGGTGGTTGCGACCCAGTCGGGCTGTAGAACCCTACCACCCCGCTCTCGCAATTGCCTCGTTCGTTGATCAGCAGGGTGCACCACGTGCAGGTGAGGTTGGCTTGGGTGTCTCAAGTCTTAAGATATTATTCGACACCCCTTACACCCCAAAACTGATTATAAAGTAAACCGATATGATAAAAACAAAACTAAATGTTACTAGAGGATATGCTACATAACTTTCTTGAAAGTATTTTACAATGAATGCAGTATTTTAGCATTGATACGTGTTGACACAAACAGACATTTTTAAAATGATTGAATAATCTATTACTAATTACCAATTATTATTATTATTACCAAGACAACTGTAACATTTTTTTTTTAATATCTAAAAAGTACAGACGCATTAGATTTACATTCCTGTATATTATATTTCTATGTATAGATGTATATTATATGTGTAAATACTTTAATTCCCATTTACTTTAATACGATAATTCGTTGCGGATCGAATTGCGGTGCATTTCGGTATACTTGTTTCACTTCACAAATGTGTATAGCAGACATTTTTATTATTTTTTTATAACAAACTAGCCTCCGCCCGCGACTTCGTTCGCGCGGAATATATACACTAACAGCAACACTAACACGCAGCAGTTCTCAAAAGGAAAAAAACATCCCGATTTTGAAACATTTTTCATCTGTGCTTCGCTCCTATTGATCTTAGCGTGATGATAGCCTATAACCATTCTCGATGAATGAGCTATATAATATTGAAAGAATTTTTCAAATCGGACCAGTAGTTTATGAGATTATCCCCTACAACGTCATAACATCACAACGTCACAACGTCACAAACTCACAAACTTTACCTCTTTATAATATTAGTATAGATTTATATGATGTAAAAGAGACAGTATATTATTCTGAATTTCTAAAAGAAGGAGAGAAAGAGCAAATGATGAAGATGGATGCTACTAATAACTGAACCGGAAAGAGATTTATTAAATTCAAAAGCACATTTAACATTTTTAGTTTTCTTTGTCATGTAAATGTAGTCTCTATAATAATAACTAATATTATAAACACGAATGTGAGTCTTTTTGTTTGCTTGTTTGTTACGATTTCATGCCTTAAATACTCAACCAATAATCATGATTTTTTTGTCAGGAGTATAGAAAAGGTGTTAGACCCTCATTGACGAACTGTGGGAGTCGCATCGGTACAATGCCCCTCCACCATATGGGCCTGTGCAGTTTAAACCACCAGGGCGACGAACTTGCCCGTGTCCATCGCCCCCAAGCCCCATCTACGCCGGCTGGAGGTCATCCCCTACCCACGATTCGTCGACTGCGGAAGGGGAGCCTAGTAGTTCGTTCCCTCTTCCTCTCCGCCGCCTCCTTTGCAAGCATGCCTGTCTCGCAATAGCAAGCAATCACTCACTTTTTGAGGGGTCTATCATCTTTGACCTCTCAGACCGCAGTCAAGGCCTCTTGGAGGGCCCACACCTATCGGGGGACCAGACGCAATTCCAGTCGCCAGTTCCTGCTTCCCCGCCAATAAGGAGTATGAAGGCACCATGTGGTTTTAGTCAATCGGACATAACCCATCCTCAGCTGCGCCACGGGATGGGTATTTGTTAGGGATTTCCTCGTGTTAAAAAAAGGAGTATAGAAAAGGTCATGAGTACGTTTAATCCAGGAAAGTAGGTATGCTCCCAAGGGATAAGTTACAAAAACATCAACCCGAACAAACCCAAGGACAAAAGCTAGTTTAAATATAGAAGTTAAAACTATGACATTTTTATAAATACTTTATAATTTTTATCGTTTGACCACAGTTTCATCTGTATATATATATATATATAAAATTATAATTAATATGATTAAAACCTTATGCAAAAACTGAGATGAGCGGGATTTAGTAAAGGTGTAAAATAATTGAAATACTAGAAACGGCAATAAATTGGTCATTCCACGGTTCATGCTCATTAAGACCAAAAACAGTTGTTTAGGTAATAGTGTTAGGTTTTATGACAAAGTCTCAAAGCATATGTATATATATATATATATATAACAATAATCGCTTTAGATTGTAACTTAGACATACAATCTCCATAATATCTCACGACAGCCGCTCTCACACGATCTAACCTTTTGTATTAGTAAAACACATTTTACTCTTCCTGCCTGCAAACACGCATAGTTTTCTTAGATACTTCATTACGTTTTTTATATAACCTCATTTCGTATCGTGTTTGTTTATCACAAGCTTATTCCGCATGTTGTTATTTGTTTTAACTACATAAGTTTAAGATTATTTAAATAATTACGATACAACGACCGAATTCAAAATAGTATACGACAATTAACATCTAACCCTATTTATAACATAAAAAAATTCTTTAATTGAAAATGTATAGATTTATACTTATAATTATTATACAAAGTATGTTTAACAACACATCAAAACTATACTTTATTTTAAAGACTACTTTTACCTGCGGTTTCGGTCTCGTTAATGTAGATTTAAATTATTCCCAGGACATAAGACTCTGTACAAGAGGTACCCTTGTAGTCTGTACCCCTCTAAGCAACCATAATTTAAAAATCATTTGTATCATCCAGAAGAACAGTACACGAAATAATACCCGACGATCTAGATAATAGCATCAAATTAATATCAGATAATAAGCAAACGAAATCATAGGTCACGAGAATAAAAAATACAAATAACAGATCATAGATCAGATAATAGATCAGTCTGCGATGTAACTAATCATTAAAAAATTAGTACAAACTACAAGCCAATTATATAATTAGAGATAACATCCGCTCATCTCTTTCACCGGCAAATAAGTATCGACCGGTCGTTAGTGATGTCATCGAGACTTCGATAACTAGATATGGAGATATTCAATTCGAAATTTGGTTTTTAAATTTTGCAATGAGCTACAGCTTTCGGTGAAGAAAACGTTGTGCTAAAATCATGGTTTTGTGGTAAGATTTCTTATGTCTGAGTGATTACTTTTTTGAATTTTGTTTATATTTGTATAATTTATATGTACAAAATGGAAATTAAAGTACGAGTATATATCTTAGATAGTTAAATTGAAACACTCATTAACCAATCACCACTAAAGTTGGTGTATAATTTATGTTTTATCTGTTTTTTATTAGCTTCATAATTGCTACTACCACCTTTTATTTTGAATACTTTTTTTTTGATGTGAAATATTTATTAGCGCACCTTGGTAGGAAAATTGACTCATGTCGCCACGGCAAACGGCATGACACATGTGTATGACAGCTAGTCCCTTTTAGTTCACCTTTGTGTATGTACGCGGGTGTCGTCTAAACATCGTTCCTTTACTTTCGAGTTGCGTTCTAACCTATCGGACAGTACTTGATATTTTTGAGATTACAAATTATAATATTAACTTAAACCTCTTGCATTTGCCGGACGTGCCGTGACACCTGACTCTTTTTTTTGATTATTTCATTTAGGGGTTTTTAACTCCAGTCATATCAGCTCCATCATAACCTAATTATACTAACGTTAAAGCCTTCCGTACATTCTCTTTTATAAAATCATCTTTCACTCATTTCACATAGCATTTTAGCAGTCTCACTCGAACGTTTTGCTAAAATACTATGGAACATGCCGACATCTAGTTTATTTAACTTGTATTTTTTAATTAAATCTATTGTAACATTATTGTTAAACATATTTTTCAAATTGAATACGCTATTGGCCTGACAAGCCCTTACTGCTTCACCGGACTACTAGCCTTTATGTTTTCAATCCTACCTTGTTAGCCGATATTACATAAAAAGGAAACTTGTCCTTTTTCTATTACTATCGTATTAAGTTGTAATACATCGATATACCAGCATAGATGTCCGCAGCACTACTCCAAGAGTACGCGGGTTACCGCACGTTGCATTGAGTAGGTTTGCGTGCTGCGCGTACACACAAATCATCTCGTTACCCATGTTAAAGACGAAGGCGATAAATTGCATATATAAAAGAGCACGTAACAGCCTACTTTGTTAGTTATGTATAAACATAAATAAATATATTATTCACTATTACTACATTTATAAATAATCATAACAAACCGTGTGTTGTCTTTTTATTCTATACATACAAGAAGAATGTAAATATAACGTACTTTTATATTATTGAGAAAAAAAAAATTGCAGGTCAAAAATCTACTAATAATTCATATATTTGAGTACGCCTAACTGCTAAAGTACTGCGTTCACGATAAAATCCAAAATTTAGTATTTGTTTCATTAAAATCGTTTTACATCAAGGGGTATTGTAAATTTAACGACGACGCTATTTAAGTACTAAAGAAATGTAAATAAATAAATGGACTTAATACATTCAGATGATTTTGTCAATAACTGCTTTTTTTTAAATAATGTTCCACGTGAACGAATTTGCGGGCACAGCTAGTCTTTAATAAATTTATCGTCTTTGTTGCTCTATTTTGAACGTTCGTACACTTGTGTTGTTCTATTTCGCTCTTTCGGTTCACGGCGTAGTTCTTTGAAGCCCGTCGTAGTCTCCTCACCAGAAACATATTAAAACTACAAACGTACCAGATTAGATTTGCAATAATATCTAATTTCTACACTCGTATGATAGAATTAAGAAGGAATATATTGTTATTCAGTTTACATAAATCTACACATCATTAAAAATCTGAATTATGAATACCTTATTTCATTTAAACTCTAAATATGTGTTTTTAAAAAAAGCCAAAGCCACCAATGATTTCCAAGAATATTCTTGTTATGCGCTTTAAAAAATAATGTTGTATAGGTATTTATAAATTTACTGTTATTTCGTAAGTTCAAGTTAGATACGTAATTACTATTGGATTTATTATAAAAAAATATACTAAAAAAAATGATTTTAAATTATTCTAATTGTACGTAAGCTGTCAGCAAAAGGTAATCATACATTTTCAACTATTATTGCAAACATATATATATATATATATATATATATATATATTTCTTGTGTGCGTGTGTATGTGACTGAACTCCTCCTAAACGGCTGGACCGATTTTGAAGAAATTTCGTGTGCGTGTGACAGTGGATCCGAGAAGGGTTTAGATTCACATTTGGACCCGGTAGGTGGCGCTGCGGTTGAATTTTAGGGATTTTTTAATTATTAAAGCAGGACAACGTCCGCAGGGACCGCTAGT